>SNQJ01S0093086.1:32173-43350 GCA_010110895.2 Picea sitchensis
ATACCACAAGCTTGGTATTTCAGGATAGGCAGAATTTGTGCAGTTGTCTACATTTGTGATTTTGATAGATCTGATCCACTTGTATTGTCTTGTAGTAGATGTCATTATTTTTACATGACGTCCTGAACAGTTCATGGCATGGTTTCCAAATACTTTGACTTGTTATGTTGTCAGGCTTGAGGTATGATAGATTTTGGCAGTTTATTGATGATTCAAGGTTATGTTCCTTTAGTTTCACAAGTGGTCAGTGTTTCTAGGAGGTTTGAAACACTATGATATAATCTTGTGTTGTTGGTTACAAATAGACTTCCACAACTTATACAATCTATATTATAGCACAATTGAAGACTCTAGTGATCCAAGATGTGAAGTTTGATGAGAAAGTAAGGTCCTCTAGTTCACAGATATCTCCCTCACTGATTGAAAGGAGTGAAGAGGTTGTTGTTCTATACATTGATTCAAAGGTAAAAGAAGAATCAAATATAGGTGTGTACAAGGTGATGTTGGGGGTGGATATTCCTCATCATCTACTCTAGCACACAAAAATCCAATATGGCTTATCCAAACATTATAGGATGCACAAAATCATGTAGGAGAACCCATATCATCAATGAGGGTGAGTATACCTCCTAGGAGATATTTTAACCATATTGTATTAGATTCTTCCATTTGTGATCTTTACAATTGTTTTGAGGAGGTGATGTGTGATACTTTGTTGAATGAGTGTGATGTTTTGGGGGTAGTTCCTTTCTGGGAGCTAGTGGTTGATTTTGAGATTACAACGTGTTCAAATTTGCAGAAGGAAATCTTGTTTGAGTTGCAAAGGGAGAAAAATGATGTTGGTGAAAAAAAATTCCTCATAAAGAGGGTGTGTTTAGGGGTCACAGACCGACCATATACCCACCCTTATTTGAGGAGTGGAATGCATTAGCTGTCCTCTTTGGGTGGACAGGAAGGGTCGAAGAAGAGCAATCATTCTTAGGACCAAAAAGTCGGGCAAAAAAAGGGGAGATCTCTTCGAACCTGTCCTGGTTCTCTTGTAGCTGGATAGCCCAGAACTACAAGAATCCATGAAATGGGATTTCAACTCAACACTTTTTTGGAAGAGTTGCTCTTTGGAGAGCACAGTACGATGAAAGTTATGAGCTGTGTTCGGGGGGGAGTTATTGTCTATCATTGGCCTTTATGGTAGAATTAGTCGGGGAGGCCTGAGAGACGATGGTTTACTCTGTGGCAGATGTCAGCGGTTCGAGTTCGCTTATATCCAACTCGTGATCCTAGCCAATACAATGGTATATGATAGCACACAATTATTCAGATCCGATAGTTTGATTTATGATTTATCATTCATGGACATTGATAAGATCTTTCCATTTAGTAGCACCGTAGGATGGTATAGCCTTTAATGATGAGGTTCAAATGAGGAAGGGCTTACGGTGGATACCTAGGCACCCAAAGATGATGAAGGGCGTGGTAAGTGACAAAATGCTTTGGGGAGTTGAAAATGAGCATAGATCTAGAGATTCTTGAATAGGTTAACATTTTTAACTGCTACTTAATCCATGGGTAGGCAAGAGACAACCTGGTGAACTGAAACATCTTAGTAGCTAGAGGAATAGAAAGAAAAATTGATTCCCATAGTAGTGGCGAGTGAAATGGGAGCAGCCTAAACCGTGAAAACAAGGTTGTGGGAGAGCACAATATAAGCTCTGTGCCGCTAGGCGAAGCGGTTGAGTCCTGCACCTTAGATTGTGAGAGTCCAGTAGCCAAAAGCATCATTGGGTTACACTCTAACCCAAATAACATGGGGCACATGGAATCCCATGTGAATCAGCAAGGACCACCTTGCAAGGATAAATATTCCTGGGTGACCGATAGCAAGGTAGTACCGTGAGGGAAAGGTGAAAATAACCCCCATCGGGGAGTGAAATAGAACATGAAACTGTAAGCTCCCAAGCAGTGGGAGGAAAATGATATCTCTGACCGCGTGCCTATTGAAGAATGACCTGGTGAATTATAAGCAGTGGCTTGGTTAAGGGAACCCACCAGAGCCGTAGTGAGAGCGAGTCTCCATGGGGCAATTGTCACTACTTATGGACCCGAACCTGGGTGATCTATCCATGACCAGGATGAAGATTGGGTGAAACTAAGTGGAGGTCCGAACCGACTGATGTTGAAAAAATAGCAGATGAGTTGTGGTTAGGGGTGAAATGCCACTCGAACCCAGAGCTAGCTGGTTCTCCCTGAAATGCGTTGAGGCACAATAGTTGACTGGGCCATCTAGGGGTAAATCACTATTTCAGTACAGGCCGCGAGAGTGGTACCAAATCGAGGCAAACTATGAATACTAGATTGCCCCAATAAAAGGGGTAAAGGTCATCTAGTGAGACGATGGGGGATAAGCTTCATCATTGAGAGGGAAACAACCCAGATCACCAACCAAGGCCCCTAAATGATTGCTCAGTGATGAAGGAAGTACGAGTGCAAAGACAGCCAAGAGGTTTTCCTAGAAGCAACCAACCTTGAAAGAGTGCGTAATAACTCACTGATCGAGTGCTCTTACGACGAAGATGAACGGGACTAAGTGATCTGCCGAAGTTGTGGGATGTAAAAATACATCGGTAGGGGAGAAAAATGGCCCAAATATGCTAGTGCTACTATCTTGGAAGGTAGTGGAGCCAAAGAACCCCACAAGGAAGTAAGTGCCTAGGTTGGTGTAAGTTGGTAGGAATTCGCATTATTTAAACGCGAGATTAGGCATTCGATTTACCTTAATTTACCTTAATTACCACCTCATCACTTGGTCAATGTGTCATGCCACTATTGGATGTGAAGAATGCCAAATTTCAACTATCCTTGTTGTCACCTCATCATCTAGTCCCTATGTCAAGTTGTCATTAGATGTGAAGAAGGATTAAGGGGCAAAGATGGGTGGATTAGTTAGCTCTGGTTACCACTTGGTCCACATGTCATGATTTCATTAGATGTGAAGAATTCCACTTGTTATTTAGACATGGTTTCCAACTCATCACTTGGTCCATGTGTCACATCATCATTAGATGTGAGGAATGCCACATATTAGTTAGCCTAGGCTACCACCTCATCACCTAGTCCATTTGTCATGTTGTCATTGAATGTGAAGAAGGGTGTAGGGAAAAAGATGGATTAGATGGATGGAGAATTTTTATAATGTTGTTCTATAACTTCCTATATTTTATTGTATATATTTTATTTGAGGATTGCCTTAATAAGTGGACAAACTCAACCTTTATGGTGAGTCTATTTTTCAATGAGGAAAAATTCTTCCTCCAATCTACTCATTTTCTTGAAATTCTAATGATGTGGTTTATCTCAAAATGAACCAAAGCTCTTAATAAAAAAGTTCAATAATCAAAATTCCCATGTCTTTACCTATGTTTGAAATCAGAAATAAGACTTATGAAAAGTCTTAGATTATAAATTCCATTTCCAAGAGCTCATATAGTGAATTGTTTACCTTTTGAACTTATTTTTATTTCAACATTTGTTTGAAAGATTACTTGTTTTTCCACAATGATGATTTGGATGGAGATTAAATAATTTTGTCTCCACATGGCCAACTTGATGACAATGTTGTCACTTATCAATAATTGTATCCATATGTATCGAAAGATAGGTGTGTTGAGTTGTTGATTTGCCATTAATAACAAGAGACAAAATGGAAGATTTGATCATTGTCTCTTTTCGAAAAATTAGCAAATGAGGTAAATCGAAATGCTAGGATAAGGAAATAGAATTTTCAAATCCTATACCATGGTCATTCAAGCCAAAATATAAACTTAATAAAGAAAGAACATAGGAAAAATTGCCTACAAATCTAACTACAAATTGAGTCACAATTGACGAGGAGATTTAGCAAGGTAAGATGCATGCTCATAAAAAAACCCAAGACACCATTATTCAAGTAGATAACACATAGAATGAAGGCATCAAATAATTATGAATATAATGAATAGTTTTGAGGCCATGAAACTATTATGTGCAAAAATATTCAAGGTACTGTTGGTTGTGGAGCCTGATTATCTTCCTGATTGTTTTGATTCAGAGGTCTTTGTTTTCAGTCGTGTTTTTATCCCATGAAGTATTTACACCGTAAAAGTATGTACACTCTTCCAGTGAAGAGGAAGTGATATCCCCTCTGCTTGAGTCAGGGGGTTATCCCCAGTGCCTAAAGAGGTCTGAGGGGCAAAGTGAGGATTGAGGGTGCGAAGCCCTTGAAGGAAAAATGCCTTGTAAATATATATTGTAATTTCATTGTATCTGGGCCAAAGTTCATTATAAGATTAGCATGAGATCTAACGATAAATTATGTTAAGGTTTTTCTATGTAAGGAAACCCTCTTTTATGAAATGTATTGTGGCTATGATTGATAGAGAATATTGTGAAGGAGAGAGAAGGCATGAGAGAGAAAGAAGAGGAAGTTACAGCAGGGTTTTTCTTTTGGGGTTGTATCCCTTCATTTGGTGGATAATAATAAAGACGACAATTTCTCACAGTGGGCGTAGCCTAGCAGGTGAACAAATATTATATGTCTCTCTTGTGTGTGTATCTCGTGTTTGTTTGCATTTGTTTTATTTTATTGCTTCTGATTCTGTTTTCTAACAAGCTGGTGATATCGGCCGGTAACTGCCAAAGAAAAGAGGGTTCCCTAGTTAAGGTAGAACAGTAATGGGAAGATAGAAGACTTTAGGAACCGAGATTTACTTGACCAAAAATTCTAGTTATGGAAGATGTGAGATGGAAGATTATTTACTGAGGAAGGATCTATTCCTACCATTGGGTGGAGTAGCAAAAAAAATGATAATGAAGAACCGAAGAATGGGATATTCTTGTGAAAGGATCTAGGAGCGATCTGGTGAACTGCTTGTCGATTAGTTAATATTTCGAAAGAAAAGACATGAAGGGTTTGATGGACATGTTGACCAAATTGTGCCAAAACCTACATTAGTCCAATAAGTATTTCTAATGAAGAGATTATTTAATATGAAGATGTTGGAGTGCTAGGTGAGATCATTTAAGTAATTCATATAGTTACTAATCCAACTAAGTTACGTAAAAGTGGTTTTATTGATAGGGTTAGAATATTAATCTTGTACTCTCATTGCCAGAAGGTTGGAACAACTTGGTCATGGTTGTAAGTAACTTCGTCTCTACGAGGTTCCATGTTAAAATTTGATGATGTTGTTGGTGTTATCCTTAGTGAGAAATATGTAATGAAGAAAAGAATAGAGGTGAGACATGGGAGCTGCATTGAACATGAAACAGGGGGAAGACAAAGGATAGAGGGAAAGGGATCAAGGCTGATTCTAGGAAGAGATCCAAATCGAGACTTATGGAAAGATAGAGTGTTGGAATTGTGGGAAGAAAGGACATTTGAAGAAAGATTGTAGAGCTCCAGAGAAACAAAGAGATTGACAACAAGAGAGAAATCCCGGGGAAGCAATGTAGCAATTGATGTGTTGGTCTTTATTGACTACATGAATAATATTTAAAGGTCTTGGGTAATAGATTGGGAACTTCATTCATGCCACACCCCATAGGACATTTTTTCTAGATTATGTTCAAGTGATTTTAGACGAGTTCATTTGGGTGATGATGCACCATGCAAATTTTTGGAATGGGAAAGGTAAAATAAAGCAATGTAATGGAAACAAATGGTTGTTGAAGAGAAATTTCAAAACATGTTCAGTTTAAGGAAAAATTGAATTTCCATATGGGGGTAGTTATTGAGTGAAGTTCCTACATATCCATATTCTGAGATAAGGTATGGAAGGTCATCAAAGGATCATTGGTGATGACAAGAGAAGGTAAATTTTGTTGTATTTATGTATTGGTAATACTAGCTCTTCTATCTCTTTATCTTCGATAGGAGTGGATACAACACTAGTCGTGTTTGGGACACATGAGTGAGAAGGGTATCACAAAATAAATTTGCTTGAATCTTAAAACAAATTGATTTGAACTACATTGAGCATTGTGTTATGGAAAACAAAAGAGAGTCGGTCTGAGTCGAGGAAGAAAAAGAAAGAGTAAAGGGTTAGAGCTTGTGCATACACCAATGTATGGGCACCATCTCGGTAGTATCATCTCTTGGTGGCTCTCATTATTATGTTACTTTTATTGATGATGCAACTAGAAAAACGGGTTTATTGCATTAGAACAAAATCCTAATGTTTTTGATACTTTTAAAGAATGGAAGCTTTGTGATTGAGAATGAGGCAGGGAAAAGTTTGAAGTGTCTCAGTCAGATAATGGGTGAATGCAGCAAGGAGTTGATGATTACTATTCATGCCATGGTATAGAAGTAGAGAAAGGCAGTTCAAGAAAACCCTGAGAAAATGGTCAGTGATGTTGAAAGGATGAACAAGACAATCATGGGCTACAGGAGTATGGTGCATTGGTTTTGCCCTTAAGTTATGGAAGCGGAATCTTGTAGATGCTATTGTTTACTTAATAAAATAGAGGACCTTCAAGCTCTTTGGATGGTGATTCGAGGAGAATGGGCCGGAAAAAGAGTAAATTATTCTTTTTTGAAAACTTTTGGGTTGTGAAGCATTTGGCCATATTGATAAAGAAAATAGAACAAAGCTTGGGCAAAATCCAAAGTGTACCTTTATTGGATATGGTGTAATTTTGGTTATCGCTTGTAGGATTATGAAAATAACAAAATCATTAGGAGTAAGATAATCATATTATTATTCGATGATAAGGTCATGTACAAATATTGGTTGTAGGAAAAGAAACATGAAAAAGAAAAACAAGAATACAGTGCTTGATGAGATCAACGAAAAAGAAATTCAAAGGAACTAGAAAATCAAATGTACAACAGGGAGTGAGGTACCTCAAACACACAGGTGTTAGAATTTCTACCAGGTTAAATATACCCCTGAATGATACTCTCTTTCACTGCATTATTTATTGGTTATTGATTATAGTGAACCAGAAAGATATGAAGAAGCAATCTTGGTGAGAGACCAAAAGAAAGTGGGCTTGAGGCATGAAAGAGGAAATGGGATTCCATAAAGCAAATAACAGGACTTGGTTAGTTTCCTCTCTGAGAAAAGAGGCATTCTTGGAGAATAAATGGATTTACAAGTTGAAGAAGATGGAGGAAAAGCGATACAAAGGCTAGACTTGTTGTAAAGAGGAGGTTTACTTTCAAAGAAAGGTATAGATTTTGATGAAATATTTTCTCTGTTTGTTAAAATGACTTCAATTAGGGATATTTTAATTCTTGTGGCGGTAGAAGATTTTCATCTTAGCCTTGAATGTTGGATGTAAAAATAGTTTTTCTCATGGGGATTTGGAAAAATTTAATGCAAAAACCACAGAGGTATGAGGTCAAAGGGAAGGATAGAGAATTTGGTATCTCTTGAGGTTGAAAGAAAGAGCTTATGCAGCCTAAAAGCAAGCTCAAAGGTAATATTTGAGTTTGATAGGTTTATGATAGAGCAGGGTTATAGTAGATGTTGTTCTGGTCACTGTGTTTATTTAAAAAGGCAAGAAAATGGAAACTTTATTATCTTCCTATTGTATGTAGAATGTCTTGTTGTAGGGTCTAATATGAAGGATATAAATGTGTTCAAGAATAAATTATGCAATTCATTTGGGATGAAGGATTTAGTCTTTGAAGAAAATCCCTTGTAAAGAATAATAAGAGTGAAAAAATGTAAAATTGACATCTCGAGGTGAATACATAAGAGAACGTGTTGGAGATGTTTAGAATTTAGAATGCAAAACCAATTGGTACACCTTTGTGAGCATTTAAAGTGGCAAGAAATGTGTCCCAGACACATGAGGAGATAAAATAAATGTCGAGGGTCCCTTATTCATTACTAGTTGGCGGCTTGATTTATGTGATGGTTTTTACAAGACTAGATATTGCGCATGGAGTGGGAGTTGTGAGTATATGAACAATCAGGAGTAAATAGCATTGGGAGGTAGTAAGTGGTTTCTACCAGTGTGAGAATGCTTGCTACTCAGCCGACATTTTGGAGTTCAAAACACTTTTCATGGATATGTTGATTAGGATGCTCTTTGAAGGTGATATGAATATGAAGGAGCACCGCAGTATGTTTTTACTATAGGTGGAACAACAATAAGTTAGATTTGTGGCTGCAAGAGTTTGTTGCACTTTCAACAATGTAAATGTTAACGCTTCTGACTAAAATAAGATATGATTTGATTCTGAGAGAGGTTTATGGAGAATTAGGAAGAAGCGAGAACAACAAAATTGTCTCTTGTGTGATCGATTCATCTTTCAAAGAACCCAACCTTCCATTAGAATACTAACAATATACAATTAAGATTTACCACTTCACACGATCAGCCTTGGAAGATGGACATTTGATTGGAAAAAGATACACCTTGTGAGAATCCTGGAGACATGTTATCAAAGGGAGTAACAGGGAGAAATTGAGTTCCTTTCAGTTTGAGTTGGTCTTCAAGGCGAAGATGAAGATGAGAAATTTTCCAAGTCTAAGAAGGTTTAGAGTCCAACATATACTTGGTGGGTTGTTGAGATCAGTCTCCAAGTGGGAGATTGTTGTTGGTTGTGGATCTGATTATCTTCTGATTGAGAGGTCCTTGCTGTTGTGTTTATACTCCATGAAGTATTTACACCCGGAAGTATGTACACTCTTCCACATGAGGGAGTGTGAGAGGGTACCCCTTTCTGAGGGCCAGGGCTATTCCCAGGCAGAGTCACAGAGCAGCCGAGGTTGGTAGCTTAAAGTACGCTGTAAGTATATGTGTAATTTCATTGTAAATCTAGACCATTCATTATAGGATCCCAGCGATCTAGCGATAGAGATTATGTTAGGGTTTTTCCCTAAGGCAACCCTCTTTTATGAAATGTATTAGACTATATAGTTGATGGAGAATATTGTATTCTTAGAGAGGATATTGTGAGATAAATAAGAGGAAGTTACATTAGGTTTTGTTGTAGGTTGTATCCTTCATTTTGTTGGATAATAATAAAAGGAAGGATCGGCAGACCTATAAGTGGGCGGCCCACACTAGGTGAACCATAATCATTATCCTCTTGTATTGTGTATCTTATGTGTTTTGTTTACGCATTTGTTTTATTTTATTTCTTCATGGTCTTTCTTCTAGCAATTATGTAAGTAAATTAGCCCAAGTTGAACATATGCTTTCCAACAATGAGAGGATTGGGGTTGATGATTGATGGAGAATATTGTATTCTTAGAGAGGAGACTGTGAGAGAAAGAAGAGAAAGTTACATTGGGTTTTGTTGTAGGTTGTATCCCTTCATTTGTTGGATAATAATAAAGGAAGGATCTGGCAATTTCTCTGGTGGACGTAGCCCACACTAGGTGAACCACATAAATCTGTGTCTCTCTTGTATTGTGTATCTTATGTGTTTTGTTTCTGCATTTGTTTTTATTTTATTTCTTCATGGTCCTGTTCTTCTAACAGGTATATGAAGTAGGTAAGCCCAAGTTGAACATAACAACAATGAGAGGATTGGGTTTGTTATCACTTGCTCATAACTAAAGGAAAATGGACCAAAACTTAAAAAGAATATAATAATATGTTTTTGGTTAAATTATCCATAATTGAAAGAGGAAAGTTACAGATCTGAATGGATCTTGACACTGCATGAAAGAGAAGACAGGAGAAGAAGAAATTTCCATGTTAAGGGCACATGACATATCTCCTTCCATGACCCTCAATTGTAGAGTTTGGTTTGATATTATGGCCTTCAATTTTTCATTTCAGAGAGTCATCGAACTTAGATAGGTTTTCATGCTCGATTGTAAGAATGTGGGCTTAGGGTGATGAAGAAATAACCCATTGTGACTTGGGGAATGGTGAAGTAGAGCTTGGATGCGATGGAATAGCTGTGAACAAATATGTCCAAAACCTAGGTTCATCATGGATCCCTTTTATTAATTATCAAATACATGCAAAATTTGAGTGTGCAAAGGTTATACTCACCATTCTTTCCCACAGTCTTGCGCCTCCTTTCCCTCGATAGACTCAAGCCTCCTTTCTCGATCTGATCTTTCCCTCCTTTCCCTTGGCTTCAAATGTACCTCTCGTGCCTCTTTTCCCTCAACAGTCACGCCTTTAAGGAATCCTGCATTACCAAATCATGTCTCCTCAAATCGTATGGGTGCAGGCCCTCGACACTCTCGTGACTCCTTTACCTCGATAGTAGTCTTGTGCCTCCTTTCTCAGTATGATCAGTCTCGAATGAATCGACCCTAGTCGATTAGAGTAAGCAAGAGATGGATGACCTGACCCTCCATTAGAGTAAGCAGGAGATAGGTAGCAGAGTCTCCTTGCTTTGTCTGCTCGGTTTGCTTGGTCTCAGATGGGCTTGTTTTCTCAGTCTTGGTCTTGATCTGCTTGGTCTCGGTCTACTCATTCTCACCTTACCAAACCCTGTCTCAGCCTCAAAGTGTATAGTGTGTATGGGTGAAATCAAATTATGTTTCCCCCTTAAAACAACTTGCCTTAATAATTAAGAAATGTGCCTTACCAAACCCTATCTTTGCCTCAAAGCGTATGGGTGAAATAGAAGATTATTTCTACATTTGCATATTGAGTAGATTACATATAAAAAAATAAGTAATAATTATTATAATTAAAGGATTTTAGTATTTGTTTTTTTAAATTGTATTAAGAATAGATATTTACTGTTTGATTTTTTTGTGAAGGGGTAATTTATTTTAGTAGTTATCACTATAAAAATTATGAAACTTAGGTGGAAAGATGGGAAAATAACCCATATATGAACCAATAATTAGTATTAATGTCTAACCAATGTCAAGGGCCCTTAATGAAACTTCTTAGGCTCATTCATCATGAACAATACCTATAAACCACAACACAATTCCTCTCTAGGGGGTCCTTAGCATCAGAGTTGGATAAGGACACCATTAGAAGGTTTGTTTGCTGTAAGGATGGGTAGAGAGGCCTTAACCAACACATCACTCATTCGTAAGGCTTCCTTGAAGGCCTCTAAGTTTTGGGATATAGGTTCCATGAGTATGTTTTGTTCCCTATAAATGGGTCTTAACACCTAAAAATGGTTAAGGGGGGAGTAAAGGAATTAAGCCATAATTGAACCTTCTCAAGCTCATGTGCCATGAACAACACCTAGACCATCA
>SNQJ01S0093087.1:0-16007 GCA_010110895.2 Picea sitchensis
TGTATTTGGATCTGAAGCTCAATAGGAGGATGCCCCCTCGAAGAGGCAAGTGAACAGGAGAGGATCCCTTCCATAATAGGATCCATTGTATGGTGTTGCCCTACCTCAAGGGTTTTCTTCTAATAAAGTGTGGTTTCTTCTATCTTGTTTTGTGGATCTATTGTGTATTCAGTATTTGTGGTGATTATATTTTTAGATCTATTCAGGTTCTTAGCAAAATACCTTCATCAATCTTGCGGTCCAAAACCCATGACTAGGGTTGACATCAATGACAACAACCAATCTTCCAACAGAGACTCCCAAAGGCTGAAGTCTGGGGTAGAATGTAGTCTTCGATCAGAAGGAGGGACGGGGATCATTAATCCTCGCACTGTTTGAAGTTAGTCGATTCAGAATTTGGGAACATAAGAGTTGGCTATCATGGAAAGAGCTGAAGCCCGAAGCTTGAAGCGCTTGTTGTGGTTGAGCCCTGGGACATAGCCTGAGGTCACGTGATAGAAAGGGCCTAAAACAGAGAGTGAGTGTTGCCGCCAACTTTCTTCAAAGGGCCAAGAAGAGAGTTGCGGGGTTAGAAGGACCCGCACTTTGAAGAAAGGAAGGACCTATGATAGAGTTTGTTGGGTTCCAGTAGGGAGCCGAAGAGTCAATCTGACTCAGGTGTTTCAAATGATCCTAGACTGGGAGGTCGCGCAGGCCCGAAGGAGAAGGGGGTGGGGGTCTCCATCAGGCTACATATGAGGAAGAAGCAATCTTCAAAGACCAGGAGTTAGATCTTATATATTCTCAATCTTGGATGTTATATGATATTCTTTCGGACGCACCAAGGTCAAATTATGACCCTAGACAAAAGCCTGGACCTCATGCCGATGGCATTGTAAGCTCTACCAATGTGAAATCCGCAGACTCAGTGACAAGCCATTTGAAGAGTTGTCTCTAAACCAGTCTGTAGGAGGGCCAGATTCGTCTGTGTCTTCCAATCCCACTCAATCGGCGGATGTACATTTCGTGCAATCATCGATCGGCCCAAATGCTAACCAGCAACCAGGCGGGAATAAGAAGAAAGGATATAATAATAATCGTAAGGGTGGGAAGAATAATAAGAAACCCAAGGACAATGGTAATAATGAGAGGATGAATAATAATGTTGGTGAGGGAAAGAAAGAAAGGCGTAAGGTGAAATTTCCTTGTAATCTTTGTATAGACGATCACCTTACTCATTTATGCCCCAAACTTGTAGAAGTTGCAAGGCTCTTATCTCTACTGCCCACCATGCTGAAAAATCCTTTCCCACATAACTATAACATGGCCTCGAGCTCCTCAAATTCCAGAAATGTGGCAAGTGGGAGTCAAAACCCATCAGCACAAGATGGTGACCATTTGTGCATCAATATGGTCAATTGTCAGGTTAATGTAGCCACCTTATCTCACGATTACAGTTCTTCACAAACTATACCTAGTCTAGAATCTCCTCCTCCTCTAGAGACGCCCTTACAAATCGAAAAAATAGAGCCACCGCCTCATATTCTAAAAGGAGTACTCAAGTGCTCTACCCACAATCCTAATGCTAGAGCCACCCAGAATTACTCTATTGTTGAGGACCTGGGTCAAACCCCTTGTGCGATTCGGCTCTGAAGGTACTCCAGACGTGTCCTTCAAAGAGGAATGCCTTGTTATCTTCTTTAAGAGCTCTAGATCCCAGTGTCTCGAAAGTTATCAAGTTTGACGTCACATTTTTGCAGCCTCACTTGCCTTACCATGTGGCATTCCAAATCCACGTGGGTTACTCAAAGTATACCATCAAGTATGCAGTTTTTGATGAAGGTGTTGCAACATGTGTGATATCACTGATCTATTGGAAAGCTCTCGGCTCTTCGACTCTCTCTCTCAGTATCTGACCATGTTAACTTCTTTTGACGGTCGTTCCTTCCGCCCTCACGATATTCTTCCTGCCTTTCCAGTCCAGTTAGGTGGGAAGACGGTAGAGGTGGTTGATGCGCCCCTCAATTATAACTTGTTACTAGGATGCAATTGGACTCATGCTATGATTGTCATTGTATCATTTGTCTTCTTCACTCTTTGTTTTCCTCATGATGGGAATATTGTGACGATCGACCAATTGTCCTTTGTGTATGCTCGTCCCAGTGCATCTATTGGACCATCGATCCCCGTGGTCGACAATTCTCAGCCGAAAACTGAGAATATCGGTGTCGAAATGTATTCATACCTTATGGGTACCTTCGACTTCATGGAACCAATTCATCATGTTTACGCCATGTCCAGTAGGCTTGTTTCGTCAGAGAGGTTCGTTCCTTTCTGTGCTTACTATTTTAACGATCTTTGGACCCTAGCTTCCTCGACTGTGTCTTGTGAACGTCATTGTCATGTTGGAATGGCCATGCTGCTATCGGTAGCATAGATAGCATATCAAGTTGTTCTTGAATCTTTCGTCGATCCTGATCCTATTACCTCGTAGATGGACGAGGAGGATCCTGTTCCTAAGCCCATGTGATCCACTTCATCATCTTTCTCACATGACTTCCGCAATGATACTTTTCCCTCGGATGAAGCTATCATCGAGGCCATGAATGGTTCTGACAAACCTTAGGATGATATGCATCATCGCTCTTATTTTCTCCCATAGCTTGCTAGAATCGAACAAGATGACGTTTGATCTACTTTGAGCGAGATAATTAGTCACGTCATAGTTTTGCTTGATACGCATGGCATTTATGCCGAAGGAAATATGGTGAGTACCTCTCCTATCGTCGCGATCGATATCTCTTTTACCCCTAGCAAGATTGAAAATGTACACATCAGTGCGAATTTTTCGCCAGAAGAAATCTTGATCTACACCGAGATCTTCAAGGAATTATGAGATGTATTTGCTTGGTCATATGAAGAGATGTTGGGAATCGACCCTCGAATTGACGAACATGAGATTAAAACTTACCTGGATGCTAAGCCTATTCGACAATGTCTTAGAGTTGTCAATCCCCTAAAGGCCCCTACTATTAAGTCGTAGGTAGAGAAACTACTTAATGTTGGCTTTATATACCTAGTTCCCTTGATTGAATGAGTATCCAATCCCGTTCTTGTAAATAAGAAGCAAGGAACCATCCGTGTATGCATGGATTTTCGTAACCTAAACAAAGCTTGTCTTAAAGACAACTTCATGACACCTTTCATTGATCACATTCTCGACGAGTGTGCGGGAAGCAAAGTTTTTTCTTTCATGGACGGATTTTCAGGGTATAACCAAATTCAAATTAAACTCAAGGATCAACATAAGATGGAATTTATTTGTCCTTGGGGTACTTTAGCATACCGGAATATTCCTTTCGGCCTTAAAAATGTCAGAGCAACATTCCAATGTGCTATGACCTTCACATTCCATGATCTTAAGAATATAGTTGAAGATTATCTTGACGATCTTATTGCTCACTCTCGTTAGAGAGTGGATCACCCTAAGAACCTTCGGCTAGTTTTTGAAAGATGTCATCATTATACAATTCGGTCGAACCCTCATAAATGCATCTTTTGTGTTAGGTCTAGACGTCTTCTAGGATTTTTAGTCTCTGAGACTGGGATCATGGTATATTCGTTAAAGGTTGAGGCAATACTTTTATTTCCTCCCTCGCGCACTATTCGACAACTTCAAGGTTTACAGGGGAAAGCTAATTTTTTACGTCGATTTATAGTAAAATATTCCAATATTGCTAAGGGTTTTGTGCATCTTTTGAAGAAGGACACCCCTTTTATCTAGGATGATCGAGCCTAGGAATCCTTCGATGCTTTGAAGAAATCCTTGGTATTGATGCCTCTGTTAAAGTTTCTAGACTACAGTAGATATTACTTGCTTTATGTCGCTGCATCTGAAGAGACGATAGGTATGGTTTTGGTTTAGGAGGATGATGACCTCCACGAGCATGTCATCTACTATCTTAGTCAAAACTTAGTCGGTCCTGAGCTCAAATATTCTCACATTGAAAATCTAGCTTTGGTTGTCGCCCACGCAGTCCAACGATTACACCATTATATATTGCTTTGCAAAACTATTGTGGTTTTCAATGTCAATCCATTTCATTATCTTCTTACCAGGCGTATCATAGGGGGAAAATACAATAAATGGATTGTTATTTTACAAGTATTTGATCTAGATTTCGCTTCTATTAAATCCAAGAAATCACTAGTCTTTGCAGAGTTGATATCTGACTTCCCATGATTGGATGAGGATGTTATTCATGTTGTTTCTTTTGAGTATGAAAACATTTTCCTTGTCTCGGTGTCTGACCCCTGGTATGGAGACATTATTCTCTATCTTTAAACTTTGAAGTTCCCTTAGCATCTCTCGCAATATGACCGATAGTGTATACGATACCAAGCTAAGAGTTACCTTATCGTCGGCAACACTTTGTATCGTCAAGGAATAGACAATATCTTTCGTCGTTGTTTAACTCACGAAGAATCCGAGTCAATTCTAAACGATTTCCACAGTAGGGCTTGTGGTGGTCATCTATTTGGGCTTGCGACGACGCAGAAAATATTGTGAGCTGGTTATTTTTGGTCATCTATCTTTAAATATTATGTTGAAATGGTTAAGAAGTGTCACCCTCGCCAGGTATTCACTCAGAAAATGTGCTCGCATCCAACCCCTCTCCATCCAGTCATTATCGTCGATCCCTTCACCGAGTGGGGGGTGGACTTTGTGGATTGCAACCCAACTTCAGCTGGGGGGAATCAGCACATTATCGTGGATGTAGACTAATTTACTAAGTGGGATGAGGCCATGCCTACAGTTAAATCCGACGAGAAGATTGTCGCCTTCTTCGTATTCAATCAAATTATCGCTAGGTTTGGAATCCCGAGTGATATTGTCACTGATCATGGCATTCACTTTCAGAATGAAATGATGAAATATCTAGCATCCAAGATGGGGTTTAAACATGGTCATTATTCCCCTTACTACCCCCAGCAAAATGGACAAGTAGAGGCCATAAACAAGTCTCTCAAGACCATTTTGCAGAAAACCGCCAGTTTGAACAAATCTAACTGGCATATTATTTTATATCCCACACTTTGGGCATATCGAACCTTGGTCAAGACTATCAGGGGATTTTCTCCTTTCCATTTAGTACACAGTGTGGAGTTGATATTACCTATTGAATGTGAAATCCCTTTTCTTAGATTGGTGTTTGCGCTCCTCCCTGACACTTTCGATCTCGAGCGACGCCTCATACACCTAGAGATCCTTGACGAGCAGCGTCGAGACGCCTCTACGGCTATCGAAGTGAATAAAAGACATGCCAAGGTCCAATATGATAAGTTTTTTCTGTCCTCGGTTGTACCCTGAGGGTGACTTGGTCCTTTTGTATGATTGATCCAAAGAACCACTGGGGGCAGGAAAGTTAAAACCCATGTGGCACGGTCCCTATATCGTGCGACGTGTCTTAGAAAAAGGAGCCTATGAATTAGAATATTATGAAGGGAACATGTTGTCCAAGCCCAGGAATAAGCTATACTTGAAATGATATTACGCTTGAGCCCCAAGCTTGGGCGTAAATCTTTGTATACTAATGTAATTTAGTGTATATATATTTTCCCTTTTATTTTTGTCTTCATCTTGCTTATAGTGTTTTCCCTTAGTTGGTAGATGTCAACGAAGTCTTCGGTCTACTTAGGATTCACAGATGGAGCCAGTCATCATACACAGAACTTGGCTTTCGCCGCTTGGTTAGTTTACTCACCCGAGGGTCTACTGGTTTCTTCAGGTGGTGTATGCCTAGGGCCATCTACGAATAATGTGGTCGAATATAGCGTCGCTATAGAACTTTTACGTGATGTAATTTTACATGGTATTCTCTCTTTGGAGGTTATCCTGGAATGCCAATTAGTAGTATGTCAGCTGAATGATAGTTACCATGTGCACGGCCCTATGTTACTCCGACGATTCCTACGGGTACGCCTTTTAGAATGACAGTTTGATTTTATTACTTATCATCACATACCTAGGAGTTTTATTCATGTATCCGATGCGTATGATAATTTCGTTTTAGATTGGCATTTGTCACATAACTAAAGTAAATAAAACATTCTCGTCAATGTACACATTGTAACATAAGTAAAGATGAAGAACCATGTTTTATATATATTTCAAAAAATATGATTTTATAGTACAAAATTGGGGCCAACACCCTCAATACATATATACATTCGATAATACAAAATCCACAACATATGTGCATGTGGCACCGGATGTGTGTCATGATAACAAACTACTACATTTACGAGATGCCGAAAGAGTCGCACCCAAGCTCTGGGCACGCCAACCACCTGTCGTTTCTTATCCTCCGACAAATCCTCTACCTTAACCATTGGAATCCTTTGTGTCAAACGAGGCAAGTTGTCCTGCACGTTTTGAAGGAATCTCTCTGCTTCCCCTCCTGTCGCCTCATCTCCCCAGTGCCTCCGATGATGTTGTGAAATCTCGTCTGGTCGTCACAGACCTACGTCTGCGTCACATACGTGTCTAGTTAGTACTTAAACATCATCCAAAAATATATTTTTTTCCTATACAAAAATACAAAAAAATGAAATATTTAAAAACTTTGACATACCTATGTCCCCATAGGGGGTCCCTAGTGGAAATGGCATGTCAAGGTTCCCTATGAAGTCGATCCCTGCATGGGGGTATTCATCCAGAGAAATGACCTATCATCTCCACCAGTAAAAGAAATCATCATTGTAGGGTGTGGGCACCCTATCTCCCCCTTGTCCTCTCATCAGCTTGGCCCACCGTGCCATGGTTGGATTGTGAGGTCCTCGAGGAATGATCTCAACTTTACGTCCCAAACCTGGAACCCGCTCGATGAAAAATCTACACAAGATGGAAGCAAACTTGAAGTTCCTCTTATCACCCTGTTTGTGTTTTGTCAACTGGCTCTTCATTTTAGCCAGTAGCGAGGTCCACTAATCGTACCCCGTGGGTCTCAAAAACTCTATGGAGTAGAACATAAGCAGCCTCAATGCTTGGTGCAATGAAGTCGATCCTGTGATCTGGGTCAAAACAAGGACAACAATCTTGAGGCTTAAATTGTTTATCGCTTGGATGGGGAGTTGACTCTCGACCTTCTCGGTCCCTGCAATGCAGTGAGCGTCTATGTATTCTTCTATATTCATACCGCTCCCAGCTCCCTGGGCTTTGAGGTTCACCAACTCACCCCGACGTGACAACCCCATCAAGGAATAAATATCCTCGACTTCAATCCTTAATGGTGGCCCACCAATGGTGAACCTCACACTGCCTGGATCCTAGTAATCCATGAGCAACTGGAACGACCTTACTTGGGCCCTCATCCCTTTAAGTGCCAAAATATTATACAACCCACATATTTTCAAGTCCATTTGGGCCCCGGGATCTCTTTCCACAGCAGCATCTACCTCCTCATGTTTCCTTTCCCTCCACTTTAGCACCATCCTGCAAGAGAAACATCACTTTTTCAGTTAGCAACCACCAAAAACATTGTTTACAGACATATACATAGGATTCAAAATTCACAGTCACGTATAGGGCTGAGTAAACGCTGGTTTTATTTTATACATCCGCGTATAATCACGCATATATGTGACCCAATGAATGGTATCCCGCATATACCTAAAATTTTAATTTGCGCCCTAGATAACTTAAAAATTCAAACCTAAATACAAAATGCAATCCACTAGAAAGAAACATGAGGGGAAGAGGAATTACCTAGTCCAATTGGTCGTTGATTCTGTCACTCATCACTCCCGCAATCACCAGTTGAAGATTGAAGCTAATTTGGTCCAAAATCCACTATTTGGGTAAAAAAAGTCAAATGACATAGTAAAATTTGGTTTTTATTACTGTTTATAGAAATTTTGACTGACTTTACATAGTTTTGGATAGTATTTTCTCCTAATGGACTAATACAGCAGTGGATTGAGTTGGTTTTTGAAGTTTTTTCTAGGGATTCTTGCAGTTTTTAGCGATATGTCAATAGTTTGTAACTGCGGACAGGTATTGTTGCTACCCAACATATAGGATAGGTATCCATTCCATCATGCACACTCGCATCATCCTATAACTGTCACTCATATGCCTTAGGTACAAACACATTTTTTAGCAACACAAAACTCTTTATCTACTACAAGACGTGTCATTATCAAATGGTAGAGACTTACCAAACATGGGTAACCTAGTTAGATCCTCTGTTTCATTTAGTGCCCATGCAGAGATTTTTTCCGTAGGACCAGGAGTCCCTTATAGCTAATACATTACTTTATGTTGAACCTCATTTCTCACTTATAAACATGCTGACCTATACCTAGAGGACTCCCAGGAGAGTTTGATTTAAGATCTTTTCCGACTCGTTTTCAAAAAGAGAAAATATTGTCGAGTGAACTTGTCTCTTTCACACTCGTAAATTGGATT
The DNA here is from genome assembly GCA_010110895.2 of Picea sitchensis. Classification (NCBI taxonomy): domain Eukaryota; kingdom Viridiplantae; phylum Streptophyta; class Pinopsida; order Pinales; family Pinaceae; genus Picea; species Picea sitchensis. Next base: position 8,450 of record SNQJ01S0093087.1, read on the forward strand.
CGAAAGGATGTGTATATGGTACAAGTTTATCCATTTTTCAAACCAAGTAGACTAAGATTACGAAAAAGGACATTTTTTGGCATTAAGTTGTGATTGCATCCCATACCCTTACTTGCAGTATTGATCCTATTGTTGGTTCTCGCTTTGCGTTATAAACCGTTTGCCTCAGCAGTTTTGCATCATCAACCAAGAAGATCCTTGTTTATATCCTTTGCAATTTGACACCCTGTACCCAGGAGGGAACATTCCCCCAAGTGTCCATCTCCTGTATGCACCTCCTTGCATTGAGCATAGTTATCTTCCATTGTTGGAACTAGTTTTTCTTACTTGCGACACTCGTTTCCTCCTCTGTATCATAGCATTCATTTGACTATGAAAAAACAAAAAACATATGGGTGGGAAGGGAGTATTATCTTGTATTGGCAGCAATCGTGTCGCCTTTGAACAAAGAAAAAACAAATTGAGTCCAGTTGTCATCATAATTTTGGGTTTGGCATGACGTTAGGAAGCTGAGCTGATTACAGAGACTTTACTCCCCCGACTGGTTACTCTTCCAATCCCTATGGAGATTTTGATCGATTCCTCCTGCATCTCATGGTTTCATTATTGATTCTATGATGCCACAGTCTTCCATATGTCCCATGCTCTTGTTCAAAGGATTTCTATCAACCTGTGTCGGCCATTCCTCAAAACTCTTGACTTTGCATGTCAGCCATACCCTCAGTTTGTCTTAGAATCATATGAATTTGTAGTCATATTGCACACCCTGGTCCTACTTTCCTCATTGGTAGGTAACCTTGAACCCAACAGTCGACATTTCATCATTGGTCGTTGACTGGATGGTTTCCCTTGTGTTCAACGACAATACATATATTCACACATTGGGATTTGTGCAGTGTCTTAGATTCCATTAGCCTTATTGGTGGTTTCCTCGCCTTTGTCAGCAGTTTTCCTCATTGGTTTATATTCAGAGGGTATTTTTCGTGTACTGCTTTCACTTGGCACACGCGAAAGATGCACAGGGTTGTTAGTTCATGAACATGTTCTTTGTCTAATTTCCTCCAAATCATCAAGCTCCTGCTTTGTACCTCGTGATGAATGATGACAGATTCCTTAATGCTCTCCTTTCAGCGGTTCTCCTTCCATAAACTTTAGTTCATCTATTATGGAGACGAGACCTAGAGTCCTATGAGTACCTATAGGCTTGCAGTCATTAGTCGTAGGTTCTCTCACCATCTACAGTTGGGAATACATCAATGTCTCATTATCGATGGATTCTTCAAGTGTTCGACCTTGACTCCTTTATTCACACTTATAAGAATGTACTCGGTGCCTTGATACCTACTTTCATCATTGGTAGGTTGTCTCACATTTGTTAACGGTATGCCTCAATGATTGGTAATCAATCAAAGTCTCATTTTGCTCGACCTCAACTCCTTTATTCACATGATGTGGACTTGCACGTTTGGCAGATTGTGTAGAAGACTTGAAGACATCAGTTTGTAGCCACAGCTTTCCTAAGCTATTGCTACATTTTCATTGGACCAGTACCTATGTGACTTTAGCGATCATGGGAGATCAGATTGTACTCCATTGTATACAGATATCTTCAGATTGATTTTCAGACTAGTTTTACTATGCCTTGTTCGTGACTATGACAGCCTTTGGCATGTAACCACATTTGCATTTTCCTATTCATGGCCATGGACAATTGTTTGGTATATTTTCACATGTATCTGCAGTGTAATTCAAATTGGCAGGCAAGTATGCAAAGTCAATACAGATTGTAATGAGCAACTAGTTCTTCCAGCTAGGTTCCCATTACTCCACTTCTGGGTTTTTTGATGTATTTCGGCCATCGCAGATACTCCTATGACCTCACACATTATGGGGCATATGTTATAGCAAGATTTTCCTCACCCCATGCAATCTTTCACAGAAGGCCTTTTTCCATTTCCCTATGTAGACTTAAAGTCCCTTTTTGCAAATCCCAGAGCTAAAAACATCATTTTTCCACATATATGTGCCCTAACTATATTAGAGCATGCGTATATGTAGTTTGCACCACTACAACCCGCGTACATCAGGAACTATGCCCAAAATTGAAAAATGGTGTCAGATTTCCATGTCACGTCACGAGATCAATGATCCTTGGCCTTCCATATACTAGAAACGTTCGGAATCATCACTTTAGTTCCACTTGAAGGCTATAAATGGGCCAAATCCCAGCTATGGAAAGAGGAGAAAGAATTCAAATTCGAGAGAAAAGTTACTCTAGAGAAATTATTCACTTCACATTGAGTTAGCATCCCTTTGTCCTTTAAGTCTGAACACATTGTTCAGCCCCCAAGCTCTTCCCTTACTGATTGAGAACTTCATTGTCTCTCTTATATGAGCTTGCATTTGGTGGAGGATTGAAGTGGTGGAGGCCCAGCTAGAAGGAACTTAGTTTCTCGATTCCAAACCGTGCCGACACAAAATTTTGTAACTCATTCACTTATGTTGATTATATCTTAATAGAAGTACTATTTTCTCGTCCAATTAATATCTATCAAATATTTGAATTATTATTCCATGGGCGTATTTGTTATGAATGTTGATGTATTATGCTATTGAATGTGATAACATCATATATTATCACCATATGCTTGTGTTTCTGAGATGTTGAGGACTAGTTGCAGGTATATCGCTTTGAGTTAAGTGCTCAACGGTGGACTTCATCGAACGTCTGGACGAGGTAGGCCTCTTATCTTGTCTTGTTAGCAAGTTTTCTTATATGTCATACTTGAGATTAGAGTTGATTTCTGCAATCATTTCCGTCTGTTGTGGTTTACCCCTAGCCATAGAGAGATTTTCCTTGTAACAATATGGTGTTATTTGAATGCCTATAGATGGTTCTGCATTTAGGAACATAGAAGAAAGATGGTTGATTTTAAAAGAAGAACCTCGTAATGTTAGGATTTCATTGTTAGTTGATGTTGTTAATCCATTTGGTGATATTAGGTCTATTTACTCGATGTGGCCTATTTTTGTTATAAACAATAACCTTCCTCCTTGGATGTCAGTAAAGAGGGAGCACAAAATGTTGGAAATGATTGTTCCAGGGATTTGTTTACAAAATTTGTTTGAACGTCGCATTTTGTTTGTCTTATTCATTGCATAATTATATATATATATATATATAGAGAGAGAGAGAGAGAGAGAGAGAGAGAGAGAGAGAGAGAGAGAGATACAAGGTAGTAAGTATGTGTACTTTCAACCAATTAGGTAAGTACCAAGTGAATGATATGAATGTATATATTGAGCCTCTTGTCGACGAGCTACTAAAGTTATGGGTTGGCATCATTATGTACAACATCTTTATACCAATAGGGAAAAAACAATTTCAATTACATGGAATACTTACATGGACAATTCATGATTCCCCAGGGGATAACACATTTTTGTGGTATGTAACATACTAATGCACTTTAATAGTATATAATTTTATGAAAATGTGTTGCATGTTTCTTAAATAGTAATTCATTTTTATATAAATAATATTGTCATTAATCCATATCTTACAGGTCTTCAAACAAAGGGTAAATTTGCATGTCCAGTTTGTGGTCATAGGATGAAATCTCGTCATTAAATAAGTTTAGGAAAGGAGGTGTTTGATGAGTATAGGCACTTCCTCCCTAAGAACCTAGGTATCGAACTATAGAAAAACATATTTTAAATTTGAAAGAAGAGACAAGAATAAAACCATGAAGAATGACACCTCACCTATGGAAGTTGGAATATAATAGAAATTGTCAAGGTAAGAAATTAGTCTATGTATTGTATATATTGATGTTTTACAATTTTAATTTGTATTGAATGTTGTTTATTGTATCTAGCAATTATTGTCGTAATCTCATTTTTTTCATAAATTTCGTCAAGGAATTAATGGGCTCCCACAAATGCTCCCAAGTTTCATCTAGACAAATAATATCAATATCACTTGGGATCCAACTTATCATAGGACCTTTGTGCCATGGAAAGCCACGACAACTACAAAAAAGGACTCCCCCTGATAGGTTAAGTTTTTGGAATAGGTGGTGGAGTGCTCATATTGAAAAGAAGAGAGAAAAGTAACAATTATTATTTTGGATTGACTTTAAAAATGGAAAAAAAAAAAATGATAATAATGATATTAATTATTATCTCTCAAATCAACTTTTACTTATTAAACTTAAAACAATAGATAAAAAAAATAAAATATATTTAAATCTCTTTAATTTTCACAGGTTAATATATTTAAAATTAAAATTGAATCAAAGTAAAAAGTGACTCACATGATTTCACGTGTCTAGGTGCTCATCCAGTTGAAGAAGCCAGAACTAATTTACGAACATACGCCCAAGTGCTCAACAGGTGGAGGAAGCAAGAACTAAAAATTATTCAAAATTACAGAGAGCAGTCCTAAAACCATAGAGAATTTCCCCTCACCAAGAGACAGAGAGCTCAAAACCATAGAGAAGTATTATGGTTCACATCATTGAGAGTAACTACAAAGATTATTCTTGTAAAAAAAGGTAAAAATGACAGAGAAGTATTATTCTCGTTCAAAACCACAGAGATATAATGTTAGAAATAAAATATCTCATTCAAAACCGCAAAGAAGTATTATTCCCATTCAAAACCGCGAAGAAGTATTATTTCGTTCAAAACCACGGAGAGAGGGAGAGAGAGAGAGAGAGAGAGAGAGAGAGAGATCAAAGGTAAAAATTATAACTTTTCAATAAAAACTATTATATCGAAAAAGTCTTTAATATGATTTTATAAAAATACATTTTCCCAAAATAATAATTCTTATAAAATGAATCCATATAATGACGAGATTTTGACAATAAATCAAGGATTTGAAAAAATGAGAGACTTGGTTGTCAAGCAAAGATTTTAAGACAAAACGTGAAGACTCACCAGAAAAATTTTGGTGACAAGAAACTTGGAAAATTTGAGCAAACTGAAGTGAGAAGTTGAAATATTTTTTATGAAGTCATTTCATGTTACAATAGCTGGTATATATTCCTCGGCTTCCTTTTTATTTTATTCTACATATATAATGTTCATATCCATCACTAATCTCTCGTGCTAATGATTCATTGTTCATAAGCTTTAATTCATTGTTCATTGTTCATTGTTTTAATTTCCGGTTACAATAGTTTATTTGTTGTAGCATTAGTCCCATTTTCATGAAGGTTTGATTTATCATTAACACTTGGAACTGATTTTGTTGATGGGATTAAGGATTGAGGAGTCATCTGAGTACTGTTGCAATTCTTTAAGCCACCCAAGGGAGTAGGCTAAAGACACTACAACCTAATCCTTCTACCTGTGAGACACTAATGGATACTTGATCAACTAACCAGATCTGAGTGAGTTGTGTGCTTGTGTGATTAGAATTTCTTCTTTAACCAGTAACCTACATCAATGAAAAGAGAATTGTTGTGTGGGCCTTTCTTAAGGCATATTTCACCTCACAACCTTATATTCTTCCTATGTAAGATTTTGTAGTCTAGGTTAAGAAGATTGGTTACTTTTTTGTTGGATTGATTAAGTAGAATTTTTCTTTACATTGAGATAGCATTTTTTAAGGATTACATTTAATTCATTTTGAATATGTGCTAGAACCTTCTTTAAAAACCTTTAACCTCACTAGTTAACAGAGTATTGTTGTAAAGAGTCCACAACCAGTGGCATATTTCACTTTGCAGCCTGATTTTCTACCAGTGGAACAATGATAATCTAAGGATGAAAGAAGTAAATTTCATTTGAATATTTAAAGATTAGATTAGACTACACTTCCTATATTAATTGATGATTGTTTTCAAAATCATATTTCCATCTTCGTATGTATTTTGAAACTAGTTCCCTCACATACAGTGATTGTTCCTCACAATTCTATTGACCCTGGATTGATATGATAAATGTCATATTTTATGCAAAACAATTGAGCTGACATTTTTGGCATCATTTCCGTGAAGGAACTAAAGGAAATAGTTTTGAAATATTTTTTTTTGTTCACACATTTAAGACTGGAAGGAGTGAACAAGGTAAGACGCGAGGTACGAAACTACACAACCACTTTTGTAACACTTCACAAGAACTAGTCATGTGTGATTTGCATGAATAGACCTAGAGATAATATGGGTAGGTTTGTTGAGACAAAAAAAGAAGTTGTTTCAGAAAAATAAAAATAAAAACCAAACCCCCCCATAAAACCACTTACTAAATCATCACAACCACCTACTAAGCAATCTAATAAAACACCTACTTCATCATTTTCACAACCACATATCAAGCTATATATTAGACCACCTCCCTCATCATCTTCAAAATCATCTACTAAGTCATCTATCAAAACATCCACAAAACCCCCCGTTACTAACTTGCTTGCAGGTAATAAGAAGGATACAGGGAAGAGGATTGTTGTAGAAATCTCAAAGCAGACACAAATCGAGGACAGTGTTGAACAATTTTAAGATCCATAAGAATCACCAGAAGGTTGGAGTAAACAATTTTGGATCTTTTGGGACAATAAGATGGTTGATGAAGAATATCATATTGGAGGAGGAGAAAGAATACCAAGAGGTGGAGACGATGAAAGAGGATCAAAGGGTAGTGGATAAAGACAAAGAATACCAAGAATACCATGTGCATGAGGAGAATAAGAAGGTGAATGAGGACCAGGAGGTGGGGGAGAAAGAGAAATAAAGAGGAGATCCTAATAATGTAGGAGTTGAGGAAGAGGAAGTCGCTTTTGGTTTTCCTATCTTAGATGTACCTATAGAATTTGGAAATGAATTAAAAATGGAAAACATACATCCTTTTGTTATTCCTAACTTTCATGGTATGGCCCCTGAAGATCCTGATGCATTTTTGTTTGAATTTGATATTTTATGTCGTACCTATGGGTATACAGATGATACTCACAAACTTCGTTTGTTTCCTGCCACTCTGAAAAACATTTCTTTAAAATGGTTTATGGGGCTAGGAGAAAACACTATTGGGCATTGTGATACTATGAGGAATTTTTTCCTTAACAGGTATCAATATTACTACAGACCAAGGGACTCTAAGGAAGATATCTTCAGGATGGCTCAGCAAGAAGATGAGAACTTAGATGACTATTTGGAAATATTTTTGTACCATTTGCAAAAATCAAATCATAGTTCTTTCAATTTTGATATTATTCGTACAATATTTTTAAAAATCATTCATGATGAATACATCGATATGCTCAACATAACGGCATTTGGTGACATTTAAACATTACCATTTGAAAGAATTGCTAAATTGTGCAGGAAATACTCGAGGGGAAAAGCTAAGGTCGGATAAAGATCAAGAAATTTTCTTTCCAAAGTCACCAAATCAACTATAGGGAGTATTATTGTTAGAATATAAGTGGATGTGCTTGTTTTACCATTGACAATACCCTTGTCACCCAACCATAGGCCGAAGCCACCCTCCGAGCACCTTAACCTTGACAGAGAATCACTCTGGAAGCAAACCCTAGGCTAGATAGCCAAACAAA
>SNQJ01S0093087.1:17684-40056 GCA_010110895.2 Picea sitchensis
GGCTCCCTCCTTGAACCAAACTTCCTTTTGTTCCTGAAATTCTTGAATCTTGTTGTGAAGGCTTGATCATCATACTTCTTTTGGGGTTTCTCTTTTGCACTAATCCTTGATTCTTCTTGAGCACAGAAAGTCCAAAGTTCTTCAAATGTCGGATACTCCTTCCTTGTGTTCATGCTTGCGGAAAATGCATCCTACGTCTTGGGAAGACCATTGAGTACTATGTTTACCAATTCCTTCTCTGAAACGGTTTCTTCAATAGCTTGTAGTTGATCTCTTAAATGAGAGATTCTTACAAAGTGTGATTTTATGTTGTCATCATCATTCATCTTCATGTCACGAAGCTCATTCTTCGGACTCATTTATTGTCCAATGTTTTTTACTAAGAAGAGGTTTGTTAGGGAATTGTACATATTCTTTGATGAGTCCAGATGGGAGATGTAGGGTATCAAGTGGTATTTTATAGAGTCCACTATGATACTCATGGCATTGATGTCACCATCTTTGAACTTCTCCATAACTGCAACGTTCTACGGTTCCTTCTCTTTTCCTTCTTCAAACTCTGGTTCCACGATCTTTCCTTTCACAGTATCCAGCACTTTATTCTTGGCAAGGATGAGGTCAATCCTTGTCTTCCACGTTCTGAAGTTAGAGGCTCCATATAACTTGTTCTCTAACTTCATAGAATAATTCATGGCTACTTTGACTTGGTCAAACCCTAGTTTTGACCAAAAACTCAAACTTGACGTCTTGGCTTGTTGAGAGTACCAGGAGATGTGCTAGTCTAAGGCGCACTAATCTATCTAGAGATTAGGTCAATCCCTTAACTTAAGGTTCCTCAAAAAGAGGATTAGGGTTTTTGCAACTGCACCAGCTAGTAACCCTAGCGGCAATGCTATGGTGACTGCTCCTGCTAGAAACTCTAATGAAAGTTCTTCAATGAGCTTAATATCCTCACGGCTATGTTTCCTTCCAGCAGTTAGACTGACTGAAGGATATGTGGGCCCATAACCTGTTATAATATAAGTGTGTTCTCGTTTTACCATTGACAATACCCTTGTCACCCAACCATAGGCTGAAGCCACCCTCCGAGCACCTTAACCTTGACAGAGAATCACTCCGGAAGCAAACCCTATGCTAGATAGCCAAACAAAGGGTAGCACACATTTCCCTGAGGATAGCGCATCAACAAGAGATGATCAGATAGTCCAAACCCTAGCCAAGAGATAGTCCAAGCGTAACTGCTAGCTGCAACGGCAACTCTCCTCCAAACCTACACAGAAACTAGGTAGTTGCAGTGCGCACAAGTGTTGCTCTGCAATTCTGAGACTGCCTACCAGAATGAGAAATGGCCTCTTGTATTTATACTAATTCTGGCCAACTGCTTGGGCCGACTTCTCATTCTGGGTATCTGTCTGTTCAATATATACTATTATTTATGGTCGACTTCTTCTCTTGGAGGCTAATAACCTAATATAAATTATCTTCTTGAGCCGACAAGTCTTCTAGGGTTATTATCCAACTCATTACGGTTTATTCTTGCTTCCCGGAGTATTCTCTCCTTGTCAGGTTTACACGTGAGGTAAATACCTCCCACAGCGACCATAATATCAACAATTACTAGGGCAAAAGCAGGAAATTTGTTGGAAAATTTTAAAACTAATCTTTTGAGTACATTAGGATCTCATATTGAGACATTGAAGGCTAAAAAGAAAAAAGAAGAACAAAATGAAGCTTTAACAGTTTTTTGCCATCGATGTAAGAAAAAATATAAACTTAGACAATATCCATTAGATAGTATTTAAGTTTGTGGCATTTGTGCATAGAACCATTCAATGAAGGATTTTCCATCATTTTCGGGACTTAAATCAGTTTTCAAAGGTGAAAGCATAGTAACATAATATCTTTGTTTTGTTGAACCAAAAATACCATGGCAGCCACACACACCAGGTATGCCTCAAGATCCTGCTTAGAAATTTCCTTCATATTCTAATCCAAATTCTATACAAAACACTTAGAATTCCCCTTTGCCTTGGCAAGCATGGCCTCCTTAGTAGGCTCAAAACCAACCTTTTCAAAAAAATTGGCTAGGACCCACTTATGGAACCCATCCTCCCTATAATCCTCAAACATCATATCAACAATCTTATTTTTAACGGAAATCTTTTCCATTTCAACAACAATCTTATCCTTTTAAACAACGACATATTACACCCACTCAATATCCACAACTGACTCAACATTCATATTCCATACCTCTTCCACCACAAATCACCCAACCTTAGCAGCTATAGTTTCCTTCTAACCAATCACCACCCATACCAACTCAATTGCCTTCACAGTCAGTAGCTAATCCTAATAATAAATTCAATACAATGTTGAATAAGGAACATTGCATGCTTATGCAATTGTTTATCTCCAAGATATCCACTTGAGGTATGGTAAAACACTTCATAAAGAGCCCCTCCTAGTCATAAAATAAAAAGAAACTCTTAATAAACCTAACACTATAATTGCACACAAGTCAATTGAAACTCATAAGGATCATCCACCATTAACCAAAACACATCATTTTCCATAGAGGTTGTATTTGGAAAAATCTATAACTCCTTCTGGGCATGATTTCTTAAATGAGTTAAAGAACCTCTTTGTTAAAATTCTGTTATTGAAGGCTTTAAAGAACATACCAATTTATACAAAAACAATTAGGGAATTATGCCTTAAGAAATCAAGAAGAAAAAGGAAGGATCAACCGACAGTGCAAATTGTTAGAAAACTAGCTAGCCTAATGTCGAAAAATATCGCAAGAGAAAGATATGTTGATCTAGGGGTACCAATTGTTACCATCTTAATCAACAATATTTCTATTCCAAACACTTCAATTGACTTAGGTGGAGTTATTAATGCGATGGTCATGGAAACGACAAAATATGAATATTTGTAATCTTTGACCTACACCTACAATATTGGAAATGGTAGATAGATCTCGGATAAACCCAGAGGGTGTAGTAGGTGATGTCATTGTATCCTTGGATTTATGGGAGTATCATGTATACTTTTTATTTCTTTAACCAAAAACCAACTTAGGTGGACACCCTCTTATACTTGGAAGACCTTGGTTGGCAACAATCGATTCTCTTATTAGTTGTAGATCGGGAAATATGATTACTTCAAGAGGGAGTGAAAGCAAGAAAGTGACACTTTATCCACTTGCTAGATCTATTATTGAACTAGAATAAATATAATGGTTTGAAGAAACAGACTTTGAGGAAGAAACTATTCATTCTTTTTGCAGTATTAATCAAGCTATAAATTCCAGAGAAGAGAATGATGAAAATGCACTTAATCACTTCATTTTCAATCCAGATTCTATAGAGAAATTTGAATCTTCCAACAAATTTCCATTAATGATATTTTGGAGCAAAGAATTCAGGAAATATGTACATTGGATTCTTTACAATCTTTATTTGAGACTATATTTCTTGTAAACACAATATTAGATTCACACAATAAATCCATTGAAATTTTCCCTAGGAAATGTTTAAACATCAAATCTAATTTGGAAAAATCTTAGGAGGAAAGGTTAATTCAATTATTGCATAAATATTATAAGGCATTCGTCTAGGATTACACAGATATGCAAGGTATCCACCTAGATACTTGCACACATCACATCTACATAGAAGAGAATGTAAAACATGTCTGACAACCACAAACAAGAATGAATCTTATGTTAAAAGAGATAGTGAAAGAAGAACTTCAAAAATTGTTAAAAGTATACTTTATCTATCCTATCTTAGATAGTCAACGGGTTTTCCTTGGTTGCAATGCCCAAAAAGAATGGAAAATGGTGAATCTATGTGGACTATCGAGAATTGAACAAATCAACTCTGAAAGATTATTTTCCTCTACCCTTCTTCGACCAATCCCTGGACACATTAGTAGAAAAGAAACACTTTTCTTTCCTCAATGGATTCAGTGGCTATCATCAAATTAAAATAGCCTTGGCGGACCAAGATAAGACAACATTCACATGTCCCTGGGGAACATATGCATATAAAGTAAGCCCTTTGGGTTATGTAATGCACCGACTACCTTTCAAAGGGAAGTCCTTGCCATTTTTTATGATTTGATACATGAATGTATGGACAACTTTTCAGTGTATGGAGATGATTTTGAAGATGCTTTAAGTAATTTGGAAAAATTTATAATAAGATGCCTTGAAATAAATCTAGCACTTAGTGATGCAAAATGTTTTATGATGCAAACTGAAGGAATTGTGTTTGGTCATCATGTGTCTCTTGTGAGACTAAAAGTATATCTAGCTAAGATAGATATCATTCTCAAATTGCCAATTCCATCAAAGCAAATAAATGTTAGAATTTTTCTAGGCTATGCAAGCTATTATCGTAGATTCATAGAAAATTTTAGTAAAATAGCATTGCCTTTGTTTAAATTACTTGTGAAAGATGAAAAGTTTTGTTGGGATACTAACTACCAATCTGCTTTCCAAACACTTAAAGAGAAAATTTTATCAGCACCAATATTGAAGGGTCCAAACTGGAGCTTACCATCCACATCTCTACGGATGCATATGATACAACAATGGGAGCAGTACTAGGTCAAAAGGGAAACCTTCGAACTTATGTTATATACTTTATTAGTAAAAAATTAACTCCAATTGAGTCCAATTATACAGTGACTGGAAAGGAAATGTTAGCAATCCTTCATACTATAAATAAATTCTGACATTATATTACTGGATACGAAGTCTTTGTCCATACATGTCATTATGCCATTGTATACTTAATGGATGAGCCTATTACAAATGGTAGAATAACAAGATTGTTTTTAGTGTTGTAGAAATTCAATATTACTATCATAGATCGACCTAGAAAGGACAATCAGGTGGCAGACTTTCTTTCACGCATTAATAATCCCAGTGAGAGTGTTCATCTCAGATACTATTTGCCAACTCTATTTAGATATGTCAAGAATTACATGAGAATTTGTGATAGTTTCCAAAGCATGGCCAAGCCAACGACAGTACATGAGATTCCCCTGTAACCTCAAGTTATGGTGGAGCCTTTCGAGAAATGGGCTATGGATTTCATAGGTCCTATGAATCCTCTGTCCAAAGAAAAAATATATATATCAGCTTGCAAAAACTATGTCACAAAGTGGTTGGAGGCAAAAGATTTGTCACAAGCAACTGAAGAGTCAATAGTCAATTTCCTATTCGAAGACATTTTTTTCATATTTGGACTCCTTGGAGAAATATTCATCGACCAAGGAGCACAATTTACTTCAAAGCTTGTGAGGGAAATTGTTGAAAAATACAATATCAAACATTGTAAGTCTACCCCCTATCATTCGCAAGTAAATGGTCGGTAGAATCTACAAACAAAGTTTTGGAAGCAATCATAACAAATATAGTCCAAAATCATCGAAAGGGTTGGGAAAATATGCTTCTAGAAGCTTTGTGGGCTTACTGGACAACATGGAAGAATACCACTAGTTTTACTCCTTACGAACTAGTGTATGGTAAGAAAATCCGGCTTCATATTGAATTTCAGATAAAGACTTTTAGAATTGTAATTAAAATAGGGATGCATTTCATTGAAGCTCGTAAACAAAGAATAATGCAATTAAATGAGCTTAATGAGAGTTGGCAAGATGACCTACAACAAACTACTATGATCCAACAACAAAGGGAAAGATGGAATGCTAAGTTCATCAAGAAAATGCTATTCAAAGTTGGTGATTGGGATTTTCTCTTCGACTCCAAATACAAATATTTTCAAGGAATGCTTTACCAATCACTAGCTTGGGCCATATGAAATACAAGAAGTGTTTGATAATGCTTCAGTATGACTGAAGAAAATTGATGAAAGTGGAGTTTCATTTGTTGTTAAGCCCTAAATAGTGGCACATTACCCCTTAATTGGGGCATATTACATTAGTAATATTATTTTATTTATGTCGGCTTGGGTCCATTAGTTTCAATTGTACCTCCTAGTCTCCTATATATATACCAAGGAGACCTTTTCATTTGGAATCATCTTGTATTTGGAAATTTATGTGGTGTATAAGGAGGTTTCCCCCTCGAAGAGGCTTATTATCTAAAATTATCTCTTTTTCAAGGCATTGAGTACTTATTCTCATGTTTTTTTATGCTATTTTGATATTTGGTTCTTAACATTTGGTATCAGAGCTCAAAGTCTTGGTGTTTCGTTGTTGCATCTGAGACACCTTAGAATTTTCCCTATTAATTGTTTTCTACAACGTTTCATAAGGAACCCCTTGGAGGATATTTAGTAGATGGATCAAGGTATGTGGGGTTCAAATTTCATCTCTTGAGGCCTTATAATTTCATAGATATAGCATGTGTATGATAGGGTTCTGGAATCATCCTGAATTTATCCATCGCAGAATGTTCACTATAAAATTGTTTATGTAACGTTTCAGACCCTGAAACATGGAGGATATTCATAGAAATTATCAAGGTAGTTGTGATAAAAATTTCAACTTTTGGGTCATCTTAATTTTGTATATACACCCTGTGTAAGATAGGGTATCTTAATAGTCATAATAACTAGTCTCAAATAGGTCTTTCAGGTAAAAAAATGATATCTTCTTCAATGAGTATCCAAATTAAGTGAGACCAGTTGCATTAGACAGTGGATAGTCTATAGTATTTTTGGTACAAGTTTTATAATCAAATATCATATATTGTGCTCTTGGAATGCTTTACAAGTACGCTCTTCTCGAAGGGACAAAAATCAGCAAGGTGTGGGGAAGTTACCATATCATATATTGTGATAAAAACTTCCACTTGGCACATCCAATTTTGATCAGACCTGTGGAATTGCAAAGAAGACGTATTAGAGAACTACAAAAAGAAATTTCCAGAAACAAAAAGGCTGAAATTTTGGAGATACAGCAGAAGAAAGATCGTCTAGAAAAACCACATCGAAATCAAGGTTTAAAAGTGATACTTGGCCAACATGCCACCAAAAAAAGGAACTTCTACACCAAATAAGCCTTCAGAAATTCCTACTTGGACTCTTGATGAAGGTGAAGAAATGCACAGGAACATAAATGATTTACAAAAGAAGACAATAACAAAATATGAACTACAAGGGATGATGGATTCAACAGAAGCTAAGTTGGAGGCAATAATGGATACTAAGATGGATGGTTTAAAAAGGGTGATCATGGAAGGATTGAAAATTTTCCTAATAGCGAGGCCACCTCAAAGTGAAAATGTATCCCATGAAATTCATGACGAGGACACAAGGAAGATGAATCAAGACTAGAGAAACTCCAACTTTGGGTTGAATACCAACCACTTTCCTAAGATCGATATGAGGAATTTTGATGGTAAGGATCCAATGACATGGATACTTCAAATGGAGTAGTTCTTTGATCTACATGATGTGCCACATACACAAAAGGTACGAATTGTTTCTTTATATTTAGAACACAATCAATTTGTGTGGTATCGATGGCTTTGTTTTCACAAATCACTTGTCACTTGGACAATTTTCACAGAAGAAATGATAGCACACTAAGAGGATACAAGGAGAAATACCTTCTTTAGCCAATTGATAAATCTCAAGCCAAAGGGTTTAGTTGCGGAGCACATTGAGAACTTCCAAAGATTGAATATAAAGGTAACAGATATTCTAGATGAGCACCTGATTGATGTATTCATGGGAACTTTAAAGGATAACATTCAACATGAGGTTCACCTTTGGGAACCCAAATCATTGGAGAATGCATTCAGGGGTGGCAAGAAATGTTGAAAGTAAAAATATGACTATGGCTACTAGAAGTACCACTCCTAACATCTATCGAGAGAATAATGTTCCTTCTTCTAAAACACCTCAACCTACAAGGTTGACACCTCAACAATTGGAGGAAAGAAAAGAAAAAGGTGTATTCTTTAATTGTGACAGTAAGTACAGTAAGGGACATAAGTGTGATGAGAACAAATCATTCTACATAGATTGTGAAGAGGAAGAAGAACAAGAACAAGAACCATATCAAGATGAAAACATAGAATATATTTCTTTTGAAGAGTTGACTCCCACGATATAATGTAATGCATTGGTTGGAATTAGCACTCCTCAAACCCTCAAGATTGAAGGATATATCAAAAAGAAAAAGGTAATAGTCCTAATTGATTCTGGTAGTACTCATAATTTCATTCACTATGAATTAGTCAAATCTCTTAATTGCTTTATATATCCAGCGCCAGAGTTTCAAGTAATGATTACAGATGGAGGAACTTTCAATTTCTCAGGAAAATGCAATAAGATCAATCTTACTATGGGGGAATATGTAATGAATAGTCCAATGATTTCTATACCCATGGGTGGTGTTGATGTCGCACTAGGAGTCCAATGGTTACAATCATTGGGAACAATGGTGTTGAGGAAAAGATATGAAATTATCTTACTCAAGCATTTTCAGATCTTGCTTGTCTAAGGAAAGATAGTCGGGAATATCACCCTATGTTTATAGCCTCAAAAATTGTTTCCCAGTCCACAAGTATTAGTTACAAGGGCTTAGGATGATGTTTTTAAATAAAAGATTGTTACAAAATTCAACATTTTTATATAATATTCTAAATATAACATATGCAAAAGTAAATGTGGAGACAAAAGCAAAAATACCAAGTCGCATATTAACACAGATGAGACAGAATCGCGTATTTCATTCCAAGAAATCAAAAGAATTGTTCACTTTACAAAAATCCCTGAGGGAGTTTGGACCATAGTCAAACTTAGATATCCCCGATGAAAACCATACAAAAGGACTCTGACAAGTAAAAACTAAACTTTAAAATCTGGATCAACTTGCCACAGATTGTTTCCCACTTGACTCTACACAATATCCTTTATCAGTCATGAAATCTAATTCATAAAAAGACAAGTCTACACAGACTATCAAAGATAGATCAACACCTCAAAAACAAGAATTTGAATGATATGGTTCAACCTTGAACCTTGTTGTCTACAATAGGACCCTCCCGTCATAAAAGAGAATTAGGCTTTTAATGAATTGAAGAATGAATGAAAACTGAACTACCTCAATAAAACTCAAGAGAAAACCTTAGTATGCTTTCTCCTTCTATTCTCTACTTCTTCCTTGTCATTTTGTTTTTATGCATTCCAATTTAGTTGAAGTAGTTAAACTATCTCTTTTAGTTAAGTTAACTAAAACTCAACTAACTTTTTTTTTTTTTTTGTACTGGGGGAATCGGCAACTGGCGGTTCTCGTACTTGTGTGACACAGGGTCGATCCCTGTCGGCTACCACTATAACCCCAGGTGCAACCACCCAGCCCGCAAGAATGGCACACGAGTAAATTCGGGTGAGAATCAAACATGAGGCTTCATTTTTACAAATTTCCTTCCATTTACATGGCACTTGCCAATCCGTCTACACTCGTGCGGGAAAAACTCAACTAACTTTTAGTTTAGAGGAAGAATTAATAATAATAATAATAAAGGTCTTTTAACAAATAATAACTATTAGTTGGGACCCCTTGTGACTCCCTTTAGTTTCTTAACAAAAATAAACATAACTAGTAAATCAATCAAACACATCCCTCCTTGTGGATCCCATTATCATTTCCATAATTTGAAAATTAAATATCAATGATATTTTAAATCATATCCAAACATATAATATCCAAAATATCCAAAAATAGTATGTTGTCCAAAACCTTCAGCAATCCATTGTTCTCAATAAAACAATAATAAAGTATAATAAAAAATTGTATTTCCCACTTTGAGAGGCAATTTTCCCTTTATTGTTGCTATCACCTTTTGACTTTCCTTAATTAGCCTTAGGTTGTGTAGAGCCTTGAGGCTTGATCTCACTGATGACATGAGAACAGTCATCTTTCAAGTGCATGCGGGATGAAATAAATTTGGTTGAATCACTTGAGGGAGAGGAGCGGGCAACAACAGCTTTTCCTTTGTCATGCATGTGGTGGGCTTCAGTTTTGAGTCTTTTGCTTGCGTGGGAGGATTGTACAGGTGAGTGTGCAGGGGTAATCTGGACATTTGGGTTAACAGGTGGAGGAGGAGTAGGTAGAGACAAATTTGGCCAGCCGCGATGTTGGGAGACTGTTGGGTGAACAATCTCATGCCATCCGTCATTCTTGGGAACTTCAGGGTGCAATGAAGCATGAGGGGGAGAAGGGATACCAAGGACATGTTGGGGTTGGAAAGGAGGCATCTCCGGTCTAGGTGTGACTACCCCTTGTCCAATCCAATTGAAAAATCCATCTTGAAAGAGGTGGTTTAACTCTTGAGGATCTGCATCAAAATGTATTGAGAATCTGGGACTTCTAGGCCCTCTATTCCAATTCCCTCTGCCCCTGTTATTTCGGTCATGACTTCCTCTGCTGAAAAAGCTTGTCCTGTATCAAGCATTTATTAGCAACTAGCTTCTTAAACAAACCATAAATGACATATCTTAATATGAAACAAAGTTTAGCTCAACAATCACATCATACCCATGCAATCCAATCCATAAAATTCATTCAATAATTGTCAATGAGCAAGGGGTGAATTAGGGTTATTGGATATCTGAGGGGATTGTATTGAGCGAAAAAGTGAGAAAATTAAAGGGAGTAAGAACACGATTACTACTTAACAATTCAATAACAATCGATTGTGCAAAAATAACCAAATCATATCAGTTGTGATCCATCTCTGTGTTATTTCTTAATCACTATAATACAGAGTTTTAATTTAATTTTAAGACAGCATGCAAAATGAATCTGGGATTCTGAGGGGATTGGATTGAGCGAAAAAAGTGAGAAAATGATAGGGGATTAGATGGATATTGTTCATAAAATAAATTAAATAAATCAACAATCATAACTTTGTTCCAAAAAGCATCCACTTCCAAAACCAAGCATTTATTATTCATCAATTGTATACAAAACTACTTGTTGTCTCAATAATTATTAAATTTCCCAGAATTCTTTTATCTATAACAGTCTGTGCATTTTTAACGTATATAAACATTTCCATTCAACAATATTGTATATTATAACGTTGATCTCTTCCTTTTAAAATAAATAAAACATGCACAACAATATCCTCAACATTCAGCCCTGATAATCAATAATGCACCATGATAAACAATCAACAGTCATTGTTCATCAATTACCACCGGGCCCGATTTAAATGTACACAAGTGTCCTTTCAAAAAATGGATAGACTTAAAAGCATGCTCGATCATACACTGGTCCTCATCATATCAATCGATAAAATCTTGAATTGATAACAACAGTCAACTCAAACATAAACCTTGAGGTTGATCTCTGTGGGTATAAATTATTTTTTAAACAATTGATAGTCTGCACAATGATAACTATATCATATATGAAGTGAACAAAAATAAACTGACACACAGGCACCCTTTTTACTTGCCAGAACCCTGATCAGGCTTGGTAACACTCACACATGTGTCTCTTTAAGCAATCAAGACCATGTTGGATAAAACACAGTGATCGAAACCATAATGAATGGAAAGACTGCCATCAACTATATGCAACCACTCATTTCCTTTCTTATTTGTTCAAACAAATTTATCACAGAAGGACCAGATAGAGACTTGACCAAGAGGATGGATTTATAACGAGCGAGCACGTGTCTTTAGAATTCCACAGTCATCAAGATTCCAAATCGAGCTCTGTCAAAAATCAAATGCAGGGAGGAAATACAAGAATGTTTGTCTTTTTAAACAAACCACGGAGAGTTGACGGTCTTCCAATACTTATATCTATTTCACCATCGATTTACAACCATAGGCCAAAAACCAATTTTGAAATGAATAGCAGTGAGACACAGAGTCCTTCGACTTATTACTCCAATCCCTTGACAGAACCATAAGTTAACACCCGAGGAGAGACAAAGGTAATTCGAGTAAAATAACCCATGCACACAAGTGCATCTAACACTTGCAGAGAAGAGACGAGGGTTAAATTAAGGGTGGCAGGTACTCAAACACAGCGAGGTAATGTCTCTTTACAATCACCCTGGAGGTTAATAACTTTAACAGCAACAACAGTGAGTACACACCATTCTTTGTGAAAGAACGTCAAGATATAACTCGTATAAAATCAATACCCACACAGGCATGTATTAATGTTTGGGGATAACCAAGACTAGATCTTTGGGAGGCTTTAAGTGAAAATACGATAAGAACAGGCCATCAACCACGAATCAGGGTTTGAAGAAAAGAACACACCAACTATTGGAAGTAGATCCACAACTGGGTAAGGATTACCACAACAACTGTGAGGGAAACGATTTGACAAATAGTCATACACAAAAGGGTGGATACAAACCCTCAACCATCAACTCAGAGCCTTATCGCGCCATTGTTACTATTATTCCACAGAGACTCATCATAAAAACCACACTGACCAAGCAAAAACCATCGTGTAACTTAATAATACCCATTTCTCTACTTATAATTACCAACATTTTACAGTCATCACAGAGAGCCATAACACACATTTACACACAATCGAAAATCTCAAGAACACATAGAATCCAAGCATCATTGAGCCACCATTTGTTTCATACAACAAAGAATCCATCATGAATGGAGAGAAAAGAACCATACCTGTGAGAAAAATGCTTAAATGGCGATTTGGCCAAGCTTTCTCTTCCAAAACCTGAAAATGTGAAGCTTCACAACCAACAGAGTGAAATTGCAACAATGGAACAATGCCAAGGTCACGGGCGATAGGGAAGGTTTGGAGTGACGCGCAGTAAATGCATGTCGCTTCCATCACCTGGCCCCATTCAATTTGAAGTACGAGACACCCCAATAAGCATAACATCCACCAATAATCAAGCCATATAACCAATGCATAATCAATGTCAAACCATTGTAAGATCTGAGACCATATCTATTACATAGTGCACCACCCAAGATATTTCATACGTTAATTTTTGTCATAACTCCACACAATAATCCATATCAACATTGCTATATGCACCTCCATTCGACTTTAATGAATTTTGCATAGTGCGCTAATCAAACCATAGCATAATAGTTAGGACTAACACTTAATTATTTCATTCGAAATTTTCATGTGATCTCTTATTATAGCTCAAGGATTAATACATAATTTCTTTCCTTTTGTTTGAACTATAGAACCTTTCCATAATTTCCCTTTGTTTTGATCATGCTACCATTAAGTATCCCTTGCATATATGTGGCTAAGTAATCAACATAAGAATTAGTAACAAGGTTATAACATAGAAACTATCAACAACATGATCCTCATACCCATAGAAATTGTTATGTATCGCAAATGAAACCAAGACTGCATCGTCAAAAACATAGGATTGTGTAGGCAACATCATAACAGCAGCAAAATATGTGTGATATCTCTATCCTTGTGCCTCTAGTCTACAAGGGTGTCCCACCTACTAGTATTATATTATTATCATACTTAAATAATAGCGCTTTTAACAACACTTTGGGGGTGGAATTCATCGTTACAATTTTAATCATCAACAAACTGGCAACTCCACGGTGAAATTTGTTTCCAACATATTAAGAACTCAGAATTTTTGGTTTCGCAGACCAAGTAACATCAGATCAAGAAGATATAAATCAAAATGATTATGCAACAGGGGGAAGTGAGCGAATTTAAGGGAAAGATGATCAGGAATTTGGGAATAACTCATGGAAAGTGTTAAGTATGAGGGGTTTTATCCCTGTAAGAATAATCATTCAACTAAAAAAATGTTCTTGACTTCAAGGAGAAAAAATTCTAAACTACTCTTTTAAATCTTGAAATGGATGAAAGAAAAGGGAAGCAGAAGAGGGATAAAACCAACTATCTTATAAAACAGCAGTTGAAGCAGATAATAATTTCAATGATTCTTTCAAGGGGAACATCATGATAGTTGTGTAACTCGATTGTTATTGATTAACAATACTTTGCAGAAGCGTCGTTGTGGAAAAATCAATCCAACATTTTATTTTGGCAAGAAGTGAAGTCAAAAGAAACAAAAAGCAAGAAATGTCATAGCAGAAATGAAATGACAAAATTGAAATAAGCAGAAATGAAATAACAGAAAAATAAAAACAGAAATGTAAAAACCGGAATGAAAACTACTATAATACAGAAAACATTTCATACAGCGTTAAACTTTTCAAGTTGGTTCCACGTAATGTTTTAAGTGGGAACCGTTAGTGTTGTAGGAAAACAATCACTCTTGTAAGTTCTTTAGAATGTAAGAATTTGCGCCCAGGACAAAAGCGATCAAGGACCCAGCCATAATTTTTGAAACTTTGAATGCCTTCCTCTAGCAACATGAGATGAATCCCACAACAATACCTTCTCATTGACTTTAAATTTGACATCTTTGACACTCTTGTTGAAATATTTTTTAACAGCCTGTTGTCTTCTCTTTATATTGTCCAAGGTAAACGTCCTTTGCTCCTCTAAAGCCAGAAGTGCATTCATTATTTGAGAAACATTAGAAAAAATTAATTCTTCGACCTATAGCATTAAACTTAAGGAGGAAAGTTCTAGCTTAGTAGGAAGAATCACTTCTTGACCATAAACAAGCTGAAAAGGTGTGCAACCAATGCTCACCTTGGTGGTAGTTCGATCTGCCCAAAGGGCATAAGTCAGGAGAGTGTACCATTGATGAGGCTTATATTCAATGAGCCTTTTGATAATTCTTACCAGATTCTTATTGGTAGACTCGGCCTGCCCATTACCTTGGGGATAATAAGTTGATGAGGTAAAATGTTTAACCCCCAACTAAGATAAAAATTGGGTCAGCTTAGCAGAAATAAAAGTGGGACCATTGTCTGTAATAATTTCCAAAGGAAGACCAAATCTGGAAAAAATATTATTTTCAAGGAAAGAAATCACCTACTCATCCTATGAATGTTTAAGCGGGAAAGCTTCAGTCCATTTCGTAAAATATTTTGTGTCCATTTAGATAAAGACTTGTCCCGCTGAAGATGAAGGATTAATAGGACCAATAAAGTCCAAACCCCATTTTGAAAAAGGAAAGTCTGGGACGACAGGTTGTAAAGGCATGGTTGAAAGACGTTCTTTCCCAGCAAATTTCTGGCACTCGTCACAAGATCTCAAAAAATTATAGGAATCACGAAAGATCGAAGGCCAATAGTATCCTTTCCTAATAATCTCAAAAGCAATGGTTTTTGCAGAAAAGTGACCTCCTACATGAATAACAGAATTTGAAGAACCATGAGTCTCTTGTAACAATTTTTGTGCTTCCTCATTGTTCACACAACGAAGTAACATACCTTCGGCAGATATACTAAACAAGAAGTCTCCTATAATGACGTATCTAGCAGATTCGAGATGGAGCCTTCTTCTTTGATGGGTATCTAAGTTTTATGGACACCTTTGATTTTGCAAGTAGTAAACCAAATCTTTATACCAGGGATGTTCAGACACAGGAAGGATTTGATTGTCAATGTATAACAGTGTTGATAGAGAGCTATCATGTTCATCAATTTCTTCACTCATTTCAGCATGTTGAGCTAAGTGAAGGGCTAAGTCATGTCCCCTGATGGTGTTAAAAGTCACGATAGTTAAATCATGCTCCTGGATCTTGGCAAGCCAATGTGCAAGATTCCCTAAAAGATAAGTCTGTGAGAGAAAAAACTTGGCAGCAGGTAAAGGGACTTTTACTAGTGTGTGTTTTCTTAATATGAAGTGGCGAAATTTTTCAACAGCTTTTAACAAGAGAGAAAGCATGATTTTCAATAAAAGAATATTTAAACTCATCATCAGACAAGCTTTGACTCATACAAGCCATTGGTTTTTCATTACCTTGGTCATCACATTGCATGAGGATAGCAGAAACTGCTTCGTCTGTGGAATTAGTATATATCCTTAATTCTTTCTCAAAACTAGTGTGAAACTGATTGCTTTCATGATCCCTACAAAAGCATTTTCGACATCATTTGTCGAAGAAAAGGAATGATCTTGCTTAAGTAGATTATGAATTGGTTTTACCATTACGGGAAAATTAGGAACAAACCTACAGACAAAGTTAATAACACCCATAAAATCTTGAACGTCCTTCTTGGAAGTAGGAGCAAGCACATTTAGGATAGCAGCAATCCTTTCAGGATCAATGTTTATTCATGAATCAGAGACAATGTGTCCAAGGAGCTTTCCCTTGGTAATGTTGAAAATAGACTTAGAAGGATTTAGAGAAATGCCAAATTTTTTGCATCGCATGAGAACCCTTTTAAGATGACCAAAATTATCTGATCCATTTTTAGAATACACAGTTAAATCATCAAGATAAATCTAAATAATTTTACCGATCAAATCGTCAAAAGATATTTGCATAGTTATTTTAAAAGTGGCACCTACATTTGATAATCCAAAAGGCATACGTTCATAAGCAAAAGTTCCCCAATGAGTAATAAAAGTGGTTTTATATTTATCTATCTTTTTTACCTTGATTTGATTATAACCAGAAAAATCGTCAAGTAAGGACTTCATTTGTGACCCTGCAACTTGCTGCAAAATCATTTCCATATTAGGGAGAAGAAAGTGATCTTTTATACTAGCCCTATTCAATGTGCGAAAGTCTACGCATAATCTAATTTGACCAGTTGTTTTCCGAACAGGAACCAAATTGGATACCCACTAAGAATACTTAACCGGAAAAATGATCCCAACCTTCAAGAGTTTTTCCAACTCCTTTTGAATAGTTGCTTCCAGCGCAGGGTTAATGGGTCTTTGTTTTTTCCTAACTGGCTTTATTCCCTCCCTGATAGGAATGGCATGTTGTATAAGAGAAGGGTCAAAACCACGAAGATCCTCATAAGCCCAAGCAAAAACGTCTTGAAATTCACCAAGCAGCTTAGCGAACTTCAATTTTTCTTCATGAGAACATTGGACACCTATTTTAACATTCTTTGGAGACTCGGGTGTTCCAATGTTCAAGGAAATAGTTTCACCCACTTTCCTTTTAGACTCCTCTTCTTTATGTTTCTCTTTGTTTCCTACATCACTCGATGAAAATGAACTCTCTAGAGGACTCAAGCCTTTAGGAATTTTGTTATCTTCCATTGATATAATTTCCTTAGGATTATAAGGTTCATTTTGGATGAAAGCACAAATTCTCTCATCACTGGGGAAGACCTGCCATGACTCTATATTGGCAGGGATGTGCGGACAATACAGAGATTTAAAGGTACAATCAGGTCTTTGTGGCAGAATTTGTTGAGTAGGAGAGGCCACAAAAATAGCTAACCTATCATCCATTGAGTTCAATTCCCTTTTAACATGAGTGATGTTGAAAGATAGTAAGTTTGAGATAAGCTCCCAAACATTTTGGGTGTAACATTTCATTAACTTGTTTCTAGGAGAGTATATCTTACGTACAAGGTTTACAACAAGTTCAGAATCCCCAAAAACTATAAGGTGACCACAACCCAGATTATAGGCATTTTCAATGCCTAACAATAATGCTTCAAATTCAGTGACATTGTTTGTGCAAGCAAACTCTAACCTATAGGAAAAGTTATGAATTTTACCCATAGGAGAGTACAAGATAATACCAGCTATGTTTCCTTCATTGGAGCATGAACCATCAAAGTGCATATGCCACATACCATCGTCTAAGTCGATTTGTTCCAAGGTAGTGTTGTCCTCATTTTCAAAGATGGAATACACTCCTAGGTCCTCATCGATATAATTCACATTAGCCTATGGGACACTTTCTATGTAAGGTGAAATTATCCCCTCCCTTAAAACTATGATATTTTTACCATTCCGAGGAATGGATAAGTGTGTCTCGTTGAGTGAGAGGTATCCATCCGCCAAAGCTTGCCAATATCTTCCTAGGATGATCGAGTAATTACTCACTGGCATATCTATTACCTAAATATTAAGGGTTGTCCTTCTTTCAAGATGCGCGCACAAAACCAAGGTCATGTCCTTCATTTCACCTATGGTCATTTGTTGTAAACTATTATGAGAGAACATGCTTCTGGCATTTTCATTTGTACAAGACAAGCCTAGCTCTTCCATAATAATTTTTGACATTACACTTGGACCCGAACCACCGTCAATGAGACAACAATGGGAAATATTGTCCATAATCTTTACAGAAATATAAAACGAGTAGTTTTTTGCAGGGTGTCTAAAGTTATGTACACCTACTTTATTTAAAGATGAATCCTCTTCATCTACCTCTTCAGAGAGGTTGGATACAATGGAATTTTTTCCTTCCATGAAGTTTTTCATATGCTTTTGTTGCTCAGGGACGGTAACCATGTCCAGGAGGGTAGCATTTGCTTTAATGTTGGCCAACTAATTTAGAATGTTGTAATTTGAAGAGTGATGAGGGGAGGTAGTTCATTGACTGTTTGGATCCTTAGGAACCTGAACAGTAGCAGCTAGTGAATATGAGATTGGGCTATAAGAAGTGCGAGGAGGATCATATTTTTCTTTTGGAGCATAGGATTTATTCCTAGTATTTATGATCATGACATCCTCTGGATCTGCAAAGTCTAGGACAATAATGGTAGTTCCAGGTCTCTTACCAAAGATTTTATCTCTCGCACTCTTCTTTACTTCACATGTACTTTCCTCATGGTGTTCCTCGCAAAAGTTACAACAACTACGAGGCATGATAGCTTTAGGTTGAAAATTGTTCTCATTAGGATTTCTAAAGGGGGGTGCAAAAGAACATGAAGCTCTAAGGGTAAGAGAGGGGACATTTCATTTCCGCTCATATGCTATCATTTGATTATTCATGTCTTGTACAAGTTGTAAGAGGGCGGGCATGTCTGTCTGTTTAGTTGAGTCTCCCTTAGGAAGACCTGTTCTTTCAAGTTGTTCTTCAAACTCTAAACAAGTGTGCAGAGCAGAACCAAGGTTATCAATGGCCTTTTCCTCAAGATTATGACGGTAGGAGGAAGGTAATGCATTATAATAATGCATGAAAGCAGCGTGGTTTTGAGGGTGAATGAGTTCAGGTATTTGGTTGTATAATTTGGTGAAACGCAAGTTGAAGGACTTGATAGTCTCACCATCCTTATAAGCGATGTTATTGTACTCTCGTAACTACTCGACTGGGCTTTTGGATTTCCCATATATATATTTGAACCAATAAACTAAATCCTCCCAAGTAGACAAAATCTTAGGAGGAAGGTCAAATAAATCGGTCGCAGCCTTCCCTTCAAGCGAATTCACAAATAACCGCATACAAGTGTCGTTGTCACTGGCTCCTATGTTGTGACAGGCATTAGAAAATGCCACCAAGTGTTCATTCGTAGTGACTGTGTTATTTCCTGAAAACCTAGGGAGATGCTCTTTGAATTTAGGAAGTGGACGAGTAGCAGGTGCTAGGTTAAGAGGGGAGGGAACATGCCACGGAGTGGTTGTGGCATCTTCTTTAAACTGAAAAAGCCAATAATTTTTAATGACTTTGGCAAGGTTGGTAGTAGATTGGAGAGGGACTTGGTGACTATATAAGTTACCAATAACTGACGAGGCTGAAGGTTGAGATGAAGAAGCACCTCCAGTTCCACCAGAGCCACCACTAGATGTCATTTGGTGAACGATAGATAAGGGAGAGAAAAATAAACTGGATGAATCAGACAAAGTTCTCCTTAGAGTACTTTGTTGGGTTGACAAAACAACGTTTCTTCTTCCTATTTCAGCAATAGGATTAATTTTTGGTGATAAACCTCTTCTTCTCCTAGATATGTGAGGGTCTAAGGACATGAAAAGAAGATCAAAAATGTAGGGAAAAGAAAGCTATGGCTGATTCCTAGGTTGTATTTGCCTAGCTTCCCAACGTTCTCAAACACTTATGTCTTGTTCAATTGTTTCCCATGAGCGTTCAAGCTCAACCTGGGTATTGGCAGTCTCTAAGATGGTATTAAACAAAGTTAAAGCAATATTGTTCTGATCTTTAAGACCAGGCTCAATATTGGGCTGCCTTGAAATAGGTAATGTCATGAAGAATTGAAACAATCAAATGAAAGATATCATAAATATAAATATATTCAATGAAAAGCAAGCATAAAATAAACCATAGAGATATGGAAGATCTCCCCAGTATGGTCTCCAAATAAATGTTGAGGAAAAGATATGAAATTACGTTACTCAATCATTTTCAGATCTTGCTTGGCTAAGGCAAGATAGTCAGGAATATCACCCTATGTTTATAGCCTAAAAAATTGTTTCCCAATCCACAAGTATTAGTTACAAGGGCTTAGGCTGATTTTTTAAAATAAAAGATTGCTGCAAAATTCAACATTTTTATATAATTTATGAATATAACAGATGAAACAATAAATGTGGAGACGAAAGAAAAAATACCAAGTCACATATTAACACAAATGAGACAGAATAGCAATCGCTTATTTCATTCCAAGAAATTAATAGAATTGTTCTCTTTACAAAAATCCCTGAGGGATTTTGGATCAAAGTCAAACTTAGATATCCCCGATGAAAACCATACAAAAGGACTCTGACAGGAAGTAAAATCTGAACTTTAAAATCTGGATCATCTTGCCACAGATTGTTGCCCACTTGAATCTGCACAATATCCTTTATCGGTGATGAAATCTAATTCATAAACAAACAAGTCTACACATACTATCAAAGATAGATCAACACCTCTGAAACAAGCATCTGAATGATATGGTTCAGCCTTGAACCTTGATGTCTACAACAGGACCCTGTTGTCACAAAAGAGAATTAGGCTTTTAATAAATTGAAGAATGAATGAAAATTGAACTACCTCAATAAAACTCAAGAGCAAACCTTAGTATGTTTTCTCCTTCTATTCTCTACTTGTTCTTCCTTCTCATTTTGCTTTTATGCATTCCAATTTAGTTGAAGTAGTTCAACTACCTCTTTTAGTTAAGTTAACTAAAACTCAACTAACTTTTAGTTTAGGGGAAGAATTAATAATAATAATAATAAGGATCTTTTAATAAATAATAACTAGTAGGTGGGACCCCTTGTGACTCCCTTTAGTTTATTAATAAAAATAAACATAACTAGTCAATCAATCAAACACATCCCTCCTTGTGGATCCCATTATCATTTCCATAATTTGAAAATTAAATATCAATGATATTTTTTTTTTACGAAAACGGTTATAGTTTATATTAGAGGGGTGGCAAAGCCACAGATTTAGTTACAAATTGCCCCGAGTTTCTTCGGCCTACAGATCAAAATACAAAATATGATGCAACATTGTTTCAGCACAAGATCCAACTCTGTTTCAGCATAATTTCCAGCACTGTGTTTCAGCATCTGTTCCAGCGCTGTGTTTCAGCATATGTAGCAACACTGTGTTTCAGCCATTGTTCCAGCACTGTGGTTTAGCATATGTAACAGCACTGTGTTTCAGCTGTTACAGCACTGTGTTTCAGCATAAGTTCCAGCTCTGTTTCAGCACTGTGTTTTAGCATCTGTGTTCCAGCAACTGTGTTTCATCATTCAGCTCTGTTTCAGCACTGTGTTCCAGCTCTGTTACAGCACTATGTTTCAGCTTCTGTTCCAGCTCTGTTTCAGCACTGTGTTTCAGCATCTGTGTTCCAGCATCTGTGTTCCAGCATCTGTGTTCCAGCACCTTTGTTCCAGCATCTGTGTTTCAGCATCTTTGTTCCAGCTCTGTTACAGCACTGTGTTTCAGCATCTATTCCAGCACTGTGTTTCGGCAACTGTTCCAGCACTGTGTTTCAGCATCTGTTTCAGCACTGTGTTTCAGCATGAGTTACAACCCTATGTTTCAGCCTGATACAACATTGTTTCAGCATATGTTGCTTCTCTCATACACTTTGGAATCCTTGCTAGCAAATTTCAGACATTTGCAATTTCTGACAGGAGCTCTCCGGACATGTCCTTCTCCCCAAACTCTAAGGGTTTGGTTCATGAACTAGCAATTGGAAGAGTGCAAGAGGGCAGCGTGGGTTCATGGGATCTCCACATTATTCATGATTCCATTTACTGACAGCACCCCAGCCTCCAATAACACGCCTTTGTTGGCTTCCTTATCAGCCATTCGGTTGAGGTCCCTTAACACGTGAAAGAATTGATAAGAGTTCAAATTCCTTAAGAGGAGGCGAATTTTATCAAGGATATTGGTGAGCTTAGTGCTTTGAGTTGTGGAGTGTTTGATCATGGCCTGTATTATTATTCTGGAATCGCATATGATTGTCAAGTTCTGGGTTTTGAGTTTAATTGCCTGGTGCAGACCTTGCCAGAGAGCCAATGCCTCAGCTCTGTTATTGGACTCTATACCGAGTCCAATAGCAAATTGTGTTATTATGTCCGCTTTGGGATTTTCGAT
>SNQJ01S0093087.1:41735-57499 GCA_010110895.2 Picea sitchensis
ATGTAAGAACTCCCAACTCAAACAAAAGGTACTATTGGAATTGCACACCTCTCTGGTAGGAGGGCACTCGGGATTTTTGAAAACCTACCATAGGGTCAAGAAGAAATTTTTTGGGGATGGCCTTAAAACTAATGTTCAAATATTTGTGGCAGAATGTTTGGTTTTCCAACAAAATAAGGTGGAAACAATTAAGACCCCGGCTCTTTTACAACCATTAGCCATCCCAAGTCAACGCTAGGAGGAGGTTTCCATGGATTTCATCACAGGGTTACCAAAGTCTGAAGGAAAGAGTGTCATCATGGTGATTGTTGATAGACTGACCAAGTACGCACACTTTTGTGCACTCTCTCATCCTTTCAAAGCCAGTACATTTTCCACCGCATTCATGGAGACAATTCAAAAGCTACATGGAAGCCCAAAGATTATTGTAAGTGACAGAGATCCCATCTTCACTGGACATTTTTGGACAGAATTATTTTCTTGTTTGGGTACTCAATTGGCTCATATCTCATCTTATCATCCTTAATCTGATGGAAAAACCGAGATAGTGAACAAATGTCTAGAAGTCTACCTTTGTTGCTTTGTCTCTGATAAAGAAACACAGTGGTTCAAATGGTTACCCTTGGTAGAATTGTGGTATAACACTTCATTTCATATTGCAACAAAAATGACACCATTTATGGCACTATATGGATACCACCCACCTTCCAGCACTTCTCTAAAATAAAAATCTAAGGTTCAAGCAGCGGAAGATCACATCGAGCATCAACAACAAGTTCTCCAACTCTTAAAGGACAATTTGACCATGGCAAAAAATCGCGTGAAACAACAAGCAGATCAACATCATAGTGAAAGAAGTTTTGAAGTAGGGGATTGGGTATTTTTAATACTACAACTGTTATCACTCCAAGAAACTCTTTAGTGTTGTAAACTAAAGATTCTTGGTAACTTAAGAATATGGTAAATAAGATATGCTTGGAACAATGGGATAACTCAAAAGCTAATGAAAGTGACCACTTATCATGCATTTGAATAAGACAGTGGTTTTAGAAATCAAAAATCAGACAACATAGTTGAACAGGGGATGGAGAAAACTAGTCTAGATAACCAAATAAATTAACATGCAGGGTCACACAAGACAACAAGAAGACCTTTAATTCAAGTTCATGAGCTTAATAAGAAGATGACAGTTCTTAGAAGCTGAGCTAAACTGAAATAAAGTGCAGAATAATGAAATATGAAAGAATCTGATATTGAAAACAAAAGAGGACCGTGATTCTATTATCAATAATAAAAGTCTAGTACGATAGCCAGAAAATGTCTCCCAGATTGAACCCTCTTGTTCATCTATTGTCTTTAGCTTTATAGCTTTACAATACAGTTTTCAGATCCTAAAAGAAAGGATCAAATATGCTAAAGATAGAAAGTCAAAACTGATTTACAAAAGATAAAGAATGATCCTCAAAATGAGGTCAATTCCACATTTCATGGTCTTCAGATGATGTAGATCTCAGTGCAGTGCAGATAAGCCTTCCAAGGTTGTTTGATGACTCTTGAGAAAGATGAAATTTGAATTTGCTAATTTTGGAAAAAACCCTGATTTGTTGCCTCCAAAATAGGTGTCAAAACCAACTTGAATACCTTTTCTAACCCTTTTACATCAAAATTGGATCTTAGATCTGACTCTATAATTCAACATCTATCCATTAAAAGAGTTTTCAAGAGATTTGGATTAGTAAAACTTTGATCTGGGCAAAATTACTCTTTCTCTGGCCATCTCAAGTTTCACCAGCTACTTTGCCTTAAGATTTGCTAGTTAGCTAGTGAAAGCTCTGCTTTTGATCAACTAACTGGTTATAATTCCGCCTTCTGCGCTAGTGAAAGTTCTATTTTATCTTTGAGAAGAAAATTATGCAAAGTGGCAATGATCCTACATAGAGTGTTAGATTCTTCTATGTTTGCATTAACCAATATCCTCCTAATTGTTACCTTTCTAGCTTGTGATCTGGAATTTCTCATTTTAGAAATCCATGGTAATCTGGGGATAAAGAAAAATGTCAGGATCTAGATCATGGATGGCAGCTTTCATCAATCCATGAGAATCTTTCGCAGAATAGGGGGTCAAAACTTTCATCCCTGGACAAGAACCATACCATGCAGCATAACATTTTGAATGTTGAGCACTAACACCAGTCGCAGCTCCATTTGGACCTCTAAAAATGATGGGAACAAAAATTTGACCTGTAGACATATCTCTGTGATTTCTTACCATGGTTGAAGTTGTTAAAGACTTCTACCACACAGATCGGGCACCTGGCAACCTGTACAATTGCTTAGCATCTATATTTGCGTCAGGCATGATGATTGCATGATTTTTTTCACCCATGTTGCACTGGACTTGTTTTCCCTTTGTTGATGCCCTTGCATATATGTGCATGCCAGCCATATTAGAACCAACAAATGAGACTGCTTTGATGTTTGGATCATCACATATATGGTTGACTCCATCATGTGTACCATGAACAACGTTAAGAACACCAGTTGGCAAACCAACCTCCATTGCTAACTCAGCTAGAAGGATTGTGGCTCCAGGATCTTTCTCTGAAGGCTTCAAGATATATGTGTTACCAGATGTGACTCCCAATGGAAACATCCACAAAGGAATCATAGCTGGAAAGTTGAATGGGCATATTCCAACACAAACACCTAGAGGTTGTCTGATACTATACGTATCAATGCCGGATGACACATTCTCCACAAACTCTCCCATTTGTAAGCTTGCCATGTTGCAAGAATGTTCCACAACCTCCAACCCGCGAAAAACATTACCATGAGCATCACCTAGGGTCTTTCCTTGTTCTGTAGTTACACTCACTGCCAATTTTTCCATATCCCTTCGGATGAGCTCTTGGAGCTTAAACATGATACGCTAACGTGAAGTAACAGGGGTGTTCCTCCAGCCAGGAAAAGCTTGTTTTGCAGCATCTACTGCTAATTGAAATTCTTCAGGAGCGGTCAAGGGCAGTCTTGAGACAACATCATGTGTTGTCGGATTGATAACATCAATCCATTCTTGTGCTTGAGAATCCAAAAACTCACCTCTAATAAGAACTTTGACCTTTGGAGGAGTCTGAACATCTTGTGTCTTTGCAGTAGCAGCACTGTTGGTAGAAAATTGCATAGTCCTCGACATTCCTTCAAAGCAAAGAGTCCTTAACGGCCAATGTGCAAATTTTGCATTGAAGAGACTATGGCATTGTTTGTTGCTACAGGAAAGCAAAGCGCGGATCGACATAATGGAATTTGCTACAGAATGGCCGCTGGATCGATCGAATCTTCACAGGAGGTTTTGAGCTTGTATATCATTTCGCTGAAAAGCTATTCGTCACATGGTAGAGGCTCCATTAGGGTCGTTGACGAGATATGACAAGAGAGACCATCACGTGGATTTAATCTTCAACCTATCGACTTGTCATGCTGGTGACTCTCACTATTTGCAAAACTGGTAGATGCACATGCACATATCAAAACTATGCATGATATCCTTACATAATTTTGACAACCGGCCTCAATTGATAAGAGCTCAACGCTTATTGTTGGATTTTGGTGACATATGTCTTGAGTTAAATAGGTAGACTAAAGGTCTGACTTGACTTAACCCATCAATTTGACATATGAATGGCCCGAGGCTTTAATAGAATTGATAGGAGATATAAAGATATGTGTTGGCTCGGCGTTCAGAATAGGTTTTGAAGGTTAAAAATGTGGCTTTGAATAGACTACGAGTTAACTTCAAAAATTTGTCTCGACTTATTTTTTTTGGTTTGTGCATGTAGCCTGACATATGGCTTGGGCTATGTGTTGACTTGTAGCTCCTCTAAAACCTTTTGCCAATAGAGCCCTAGAACCCAAAAGACCATAACATTTTGATCGCTAACAACAACCATACAAACAAATGTCCCTCAAGCAAGCTAGAAGTATAATAAATTATCACCGAAGTACTATGGCCCTTATAAGGTGTTGCAAAAGATTTGTATTATGGCATACAAATTGGAGATGCATGCATCTTCGCGAGTACACCTAGTTTTCCATGTTTCATGCTTAAAGAAGATTATAGGTGACAAGATCCTAGTTCGAACTTATTTCCAGAACTTGACGAGGAAGGAAAAGTCATATTGGAGCCTAAAGCTATCAGTAACACAAGAATTCGCCAGTTGAGGAATAGATCCATTTCAAAGTATCTCATTAAGTGGAGGAAACTACCTTCTGAAGATTCCATTTGGGAAGATGAGTCTTTTATACAGAAGCATCTAGAATTACTCAAGCGTTGCATACAACACTTGTCTGAAGGGGAGGGGCATGCTAAGCCCTAAATAGTGGCACATTACCCCTTAATTGGGGCATACTACATTAGTAATGTTATTTTATTTATGTCGGCTTGGGTCCATTAGTTGTAATTGTACCTCCTAGTCTCCTATATATACCAAGGAGACCTTTTCATTTGGAATCATCTTGTATTTGGAAATTTATGTGGTGTATAAGGAGGTTTCCCCCTCAAATAGGCTTATTATTTAAAATTCTCTCTTTTTCAAGGCGTTGAGTACTTATTCTAAGGTTTTTTTATGCTATTTTGATATTTGGTTCTTGAAATTTGTGAACAATGGGCACAGGTTGAAGCTCTACAACAAACCAATAAGACAGAATGATTTCATCTCCCAAGTTTCCCATCAAGAAGAAATGGAAGTTTTAGAGCAAGGAAATCATACTCCTACCCCTCTTTCATCTTGAATTCTATTTTTTTATTTTTATATCATTTTTTCTCTTTTTATTATATATATATATAAGGAAAATAAAAAGAGAAAAAAATGATATAAAAATAAAAAATAAAAAATAAATGGTTGAGTTGTGAAAACCATATTTTTCTGGCGCAATCTAAGCTTGAATTTTTGTTAGAAAACCAAGCAAAAGGATGAAAAAAATTCCCAATAAAGGACCGATTTTGATTGATTTTGTACAGGTGGAAGACTCAACAGTTTATTTTTAGAAGGGTCAAAGGATGTGAAAACCATGTATTTGGCATCATTTAGCTTGAATTTCTGTTTGAAAACCAAGCAATTGGTTGGCAGAAATTTTCACAATCCTTATAAAGCAATAGCAATATTTGGTAAAGATCTTGATTAGAGCTCCTTTTGTTTGTAATAAAACTCATATATTGTGAGATTAACTCACTAGATTACAGAGGGTTTCCATTAAAAGTTTGTCTATAGTCTTCTTCATCTGCAAAGAAAATATTTCAAGAAGTTGGTATCAGCTTTTGTAAAGAGTTTATATGCTTATCATTCCATCAATTGAGGAGCTGATATAAAATTTCAAGAGCAGACAGTCTTCTTTTCAAGTTCAGGAAACAAAGAATTCAACAAAGGCAAGAGGACAATTGCAGCAAAAACAAATTATTTCAAGCACCGGTTTTTAGTCTACACTATCTTACATCGACTTCCAAACTTCAAAGTTCAAAAATGGTATAAATCAAGGTTTATTATTTTAATTTGTTGATTCTAAATTTAAAATGAAATAAATTTACCCATGCCTTTCATATCTTACCATATCTTTATTTTTATCTTACCTATTCTATTATCCCTATTCCATCGTACCATTATACCATCTTATTTTTCATCCATCTATATTATTATAAAACCATTCCTGCCATTAATCCTACCATATTTTCTTTATTATATTTCCCATATCCATATCATATCTAAATAATACCTATACTAGTTCCCATTAACCTTCTTACCATCTGCCACCCAACTACATTACACGTTGTCGTATGTATAACATGTCATATCATATAAAAAAACTCAACATTACAAAATCAAAAAGCTTATTGTGAAACAGAGTACCCATTTTCTCACTTCTTATTCTAAAAATCATAATGAATTGCTCCAACATCTAGCATACATGATTAAGTGAGGGACAAAATCTTGAATTCCAAAACCTTAAGGTCTGTTGTAGCAAGAAATCTCTTTCTTCATAAATTCTGAAAAAACACTTTAAGAGGCAAACAAATACAGGTATGTAGACTTCTTTTTGCTAGATGGCAATGACACTAGGGTTTCATAGATGAAGAAGAAATTCGATAAAATCTTCATTTATTGATAGAAAAAGGGAATTTTCAAGTCAAGCCAACATTAGAAACCCTTTAGTATACAAAATTAAGCAGAATTGAATAAGGGTAGGGTTGTGAATCGGTAACACATATAGGTACTAGGGTTTACTATTCAAAAGAAATTGATTCCTCTACACAAAATGAACGAAGGTTCGAGCTTAGTGTTTGTCAGGTCTCCAATGAATTGAATAGGTCAACAAAATTTTTGTCTGTATACAACAAAATCGTGTAAAATATCAAATGCCAAAGTTTTGAATTTTGTTGTTTGAAGAATTGCCTCCTCTATGACAAAAAGGAATTGTTTTTTTTTATGACAAAATTACTCCATGATTTTTTTCTTTTTGTTGCAAAACAAGGTGAAAATATTTCTTGTCAACACGAAATCCTCCTCTGTGTTATATGAGTTTAAATATCAATACCTTTTTCAACAAATCCATAGCAAAAATTAGCATCTGAAATAAAGGATATGGAATTATTTTCTAATTGAAACAGAATTTAGGAAAATATTATTTTTTGTTGCAAGTCTAATCATGATAAAAATCGTTCCCAAAGTGTAGGTATAAAGATAATATTTGGGGTTTGTTAAATATCATTTTTTCTTTAAAAAGTCTTCATTTTTCACTTAGAAGCTCATTAATGAAAACCTAAATTCAAGCTTGAGAAGAGATTTATATTGCAGTTATGAAAACAGGGCTTGAAAACAAAGAGAACCCTGAATTGAGTTTGAAAACATAACTTATCTAAGTTTGAAGTTTGTGAAGAACTTGAGACAGAGTTTCAAAACATAGCATAGAGAAGGTATGATTTTTAAAGGATAATGACAATTAGATATGAACCATCTAAGGTAAATCTTGAAGGTATCCATCCAGAAAGTAAAGTGATCTTAAGGAGAGCGGGTTGGATGAACTTCTTTGAGGAGTTTGATGGGTACAATGCTGAGGTCACAAGAAAATTTGCACAATCCTTTGGTGGGGAACAAGCAAAGATAGGAAATTTGACTTTTCAAATTTCAAAACATCTCATTTCCCAAATCACAGGCTTACCACAATCAAGAGAAAATGGTTCAAAAATAAACCTATGGAGGAGAGGTTTTGGACACCCTTTTTATCAAGAAATATGAAAAATTATTTGAATTGGTCAACAAGTCTCCCGAGGCTTTGGCTTGAAGACCCTTGGAAAGACATTGCATATCTAATCCAAAAATACATAACTTGTCAGGGCAGGTTCAACTTTATTTTCTTATATCACATTAGACTACTCACACATCTAAGTGAAGAGATGTCATTAAACATGCAATACTATTTACTCCATAGTCTAACAAGGATTGTTAAAATCTATATAGAGGCAAACCATAAATGTGGATAGATCTGTGTATCATCATGGATTGATAAAGATGATCATCACACATGAATTGATGAAGCAGGGCGATCTGGATTATTTTAGGAACGAAATGAAACCAGAGATATTACAATGAAATACACATAAAATTTGCCAGAAACAGAGAAATACAACAATACATGATTTCTATTAATGAAAGAAATGTACAGAGACTATAAAAATACAGAGTGCAAGACTCGATAGAATGGTGGCAACTTTATCTCTAAGAAGAAATGTGACTGCTACACTTATTTTCCAGAAGATGATTACGATGAGGCTCTGAAGGCCTTTTTATGATACGCATGAATGCCAAAACCCTAGACATCCAAAAACCTAACCCTAGGAGATGAAGCGCCAAAAGTTATGTGGGCCCTGTTGAGGTAAGTTAGTACATTAACTTCCCGAGGTTGTAACTTTTGCATACAATGTTCGTTTTAGGCATGTGATAGCCCATTGGAAAGGTCTTTTCAAGAACTACGTATTATACCATCAAACTCTGACTTTGTCTATAGTTTGACTATGGAAAGCCAAGAAAACATTGTTTAGATCCCTAAAACGGCTATGGAAGTACAAAACGATGTACTGACATGAAAACTTCCAATATAAGCCAATTGGAATAGGTGGGTGGCAACCAATATCCACCTGGATGTTGTGTAGGGCTTTCAAACATCTTTTCGATAACTACGCATTATACCGTCAAACTCTGACTTCGTCTATAGTTTGACTATGGAAAGCCAAGAAAATATTATTTAGATCCCCAAAACGGCCCTGGAAGTACAAAAAGATGTATTGACATGAAAAATTCCAAAATAAACCAGTTGGAATAGATGGGTGGCAACCAATATCCACCTGGATGTTGTGTAGGGATTTCAAATAGCCCTATAATTGCAGAATCCACAATTATAAAGAAATGTCCCCATTACATAGAAACGTGTTGAACTGAAGACTGTCAAGATGAGCCAGTTAAAATTTGGAACAAGTGGGTGGCCACCAATATCCACCTGGATCAATCCTCCCCCCTTAGGAAGTAATGGTCTCCATTGAGTTGAGTTCCACGGGAAGAGGGGAAAGCATTTTCTGAATCTAAATCTTGGTGAGAAGCATGCCTTGTTGGAGAAGTTGTGTTGCCTAGTTTGTGGACAGTTGTCACGAACCTATTGTTGGTGGGGTTGAATCAGTTCCACCAACGTAGCATCTCTAGGATTGATAGGGCGTTGTGTAGGCACCATCGTAGGTGAAGAAACAATATCTTATTTCTCTTCTGGAATCTGCTTCTGCTGGATAGAAGGTGTTCAGGCTGCAGTGGTTGTAGTCGCCTTCTGTGCATCCTTTGAACACATCGTGAAGAGGATGAATTTTGCAGTATGACAGATTACCTTTTGGCATTTTTTTGGTGGAAAAGTAGTCGGAACTACCTCTGGTATCATGTAGAGATGACCCCCTAGAGTAATAATGACACTATGGGGTCGAGACTCATAAACAACATGATGTTTCCACATATATGGTTGGCCCAAAACAACATCAAATACATCAGGAGGAGAAACATCACACACTGCCTCATCCTTGAAGGGTTGGATACCATAGGACATGCAACATTGTTGGCTGACACAGAGATCTCATCCCTGGTGAAGCCACCCGATGTTGTATAGTTGTGGGTGTGGTGTTGTCAACAACCCTAATTGTTTGATGACCTCAGCTGAGATGAGGTTCTTCTGTATGTCGCTATCAATAATGAAATGCAATGGGGTCCCCTTCACCCACATATGTGAATGGAAGAAGTGCTCCCGCTCTTCGGGATATATTTCTTCTTCTGGTTTAATTGTTGGAGTCCTGACAGTAGCAGTGGGGTCTGCGTCGATGATATTTTTGTTTTCAATATTTTTTAGATCAAATTTTGAATCAGGGTTTGGCTCCTTGTCTTTGACCTCGGCCACCAATGATTGTTTCGAGCGACATTCATCGGTGTTGTGTTAGGGGATTTTGTGGAAGTCACACCACTTCCCAGTGTAATTATTCATCTTTCCTTTACCCTTATTTTCCTGTGTCTTGGATTGGTTGTCTAGAATTTTTTGGTTAGGGTTGTCTTTACCATGCTTTGGTTGTTGCGGATTTGCAGATCCGAACTCCGATTTGTTCTGGTGCCTAAATTTATGCTCAATTTTGACAGCATATCGATAGGCAACTCCCATTGATGATATGTTTAGGAAATCCATTTCGGTTTGGATGTACCTATGCAGAGCCCCATGGTATTTCAAAACCAGATGTCACTCGGAGTCTTTGATACCCAACTTAGTGCGCAAGATATGGAAAGTATTTGTGAAATGCAACATTGTTTGTCTCTTCTCTTGTCGTAGTGTAGTCCATCTCATGTATTGGTCTTCATAGTTATCAACATGGTAGTATTGTTCGTTGACCACATCCACAAAAATTCTCAAGTGAGCTCGACCCCATATATACCAGATTCCTCTATGGAACTTTGCTCCCAATAAGTTTCCCACCAATGTTTGACATGGGAGAGAGCCTTGAGGAGTGCGAAGGTGATATTTTCCCTATCAAAAAAATTGTGAACAAAGAAATAACCTTCTGGCAAATTTAACCATTTTTCTATGGCATCTGCATCTATCTAACCTTCAAATACGGGAATATCAAAATTAACTTGTACCTTGAAGGGAGGCGTTCCTCCAAAGTGGTCGCTTGATGAATATGTGCATGTTGCTATTGACCAGCGTTGAAGGATGTGGGAAAAAATCTCCATCATTTCACCCCTCTTTCGCACGAGAGCTTGCTCAAGCAACAGGTTAATAGAATCCTCTACTCTGCCATTTTTCTTTTCTGCCATAGAGGGTTTCTTGGGCATGTGAGAGTGATTTTCCTCAAGAGAAACAAGCTTGAGACCCAACTTGCTATACTTGGACCTTGTTAGGGACATGCACTGAAAAACGACTAAGAGAAGCCTGCTCTGATATCACTGATCTGGATTATTTTTGGAACAAAATGAAAGCAGAGATATTACAATTAAATACACATAAAAATTGCTAGAAACAGAGAAATACATCAATACATGATTTATATTAATGAAATAAATGTACAGAGATTGTAAAAATACAGAGTGCAAGACTCAATAGAATGGTGTGAGCTTTATCTTTGAGAAGAGATGTGATGGCTACACTCATTTGCTAGAAGATGAATACAATGAGGCTTTGAAGGCCTTTTTATGATAAACATGAATGCCAAAACCCTAGACATCCAAAAAACTAACCCTAGGAGATGAAGTGCCAAAAGTCATGTGGGCCCCGTTGGGGTAAGTTAGTACATTAACTTCCTGGGGTCGTAACTTTTTCATATGATCTTCGTTTTAGGTGTGTGATAGCCTATTGGAAAGGTCTTTTTTAGAACTGTTTAGAGCCCCAAACTAGCTCTGGAAGTATAAAAAGATGTACTGACATGAAAACTTCCAATATAAGCCAGTTGGAATAGGTGGGCGACCACCAATATCCACCTAGATGTTGTGTAGGGCTTTCAGATGGCCATGTAATTGTAGAATCCACAATTATAAATAAATGTCCCCATTACATATAAACATGATGAACTGAATACTGTCAAGATGAGCCAGTTATAATTTGGAACATGTGGGTGGCCACCAATATCCACCTGGATCACATGGGGGTGGTGTGGCCTGATTTTCTAGTTTCCAATGGATTTGAACTATTGGAAAAGGTTCCAAGAAAGACTATAGAAATTGAATCAGTTGATGCAGTTGCAAAAGTGCCTCTAGCTCCTAGAAAAATAAGGCAAAATAAAAGTAAGAAAAGGAAAAGGAAAATGAAAGGAAGAGAAGTGGGTGAATCCTTAATTTATCCAAAGATGACAAGAGCAAGGACTAGGCAACTTGAGAAGAAAAGACAATAGGACATAGCATTTGAGAGTATTGTCGGAAGGCATAGGACAAGATATTGCAAAGCAAGAAGACCAACTCCTGAGATTGATAGTAGCCAGCGGGAATTTTATGATTATGTGGAGAGCTTGGAGAAAGAAGCTATAAATCCTTCCTCATCAATCAAAATACCCTTTATGGTTATTGATCAAGACTTGGGAGAACCTTCTACAACTAGAAACATGCAAACAACAACCATAGAAAAGGAAGCTTCTCCAGACTTTGATGAAATGAATGAACGCATGTCAACTGAGTCTTTGGAATTGGGAGAATACCAAGTGCCACTACCTACACTGCTTTCAACATCAAAGGTGAAAAAGAAGAAGAGACACATAAAAAAAATAAAGGAAGAAATAGAAGAAATGATGATGCTTGAAAGGCATATAAAATCTAAAAAATGCACACTTGAAGAAAATCAGTGCTCAGATAAGGGAAGAAAATGAGCACCTAAAATAAGAACTTTGAGTGTTAAAAGAAGCAAATCAAGAGCTCATTCGGAGGTAAAATCAGGAAGTAGGACAGTCTTCAAAGAGGTATGAATTGAGGAAACATGAGAAGTTACAAGAAGAAAAAAAAATGGAGGTGAAAGCTACTAGGAAACAACATAGGAGAGCTAGTAAGATCTCCACATCTAATGTGGATGTATTGCTTAGTACAACGTGTTCCATCTAGAGAAGAGGAGGAAACAAAATTTTGTCCAATGTTGATTTGCAAGAGGTCATGTAAAAGAATTACTATGGGGGAAAATGTCAGTACTTTGTTTTGACAACTAAAAACCTTTAACCTATGAACTTTTTGCCTTTATACCTCACCATTTCACCACATTCTCCACTCACTTCAGCCCAATAAAGACATTTTCAAGGCATAAATAGGTAAACATTAATTTTATTTTTAATTCATTAAAATCAACAATTTAAAATTACCTAAATTCATATTTTTATCAGTGTTTACAAGAAAATTCAATTCTTGTAATTTCTCTTTCATCGAGATATGTGCAAACCGAGCTAGGAGAAATAAAGACTTAGGTTTTTTTTTTAGTCTTCATGGCATGGAACATGTCCTCCTGGGCACATGAAAACGGCCTCACACATGCCCAATCGACGCACGGTCAATGTGCCTACTTTGTTGGAAAATAATCTGTTTTAGAATAAAAAATAGCTAGATATCAACCACACTCGATTTTGAATGATTCTTGGCACTCCAAAGGATGAATTCAAGCTGAATAGATGGCTAAGATCAGATTTATATAGTTGGTTTGAGGATTGGTAGTATTTTTAGTTTCATTTTATGATATATATATATACAAACATATGAAGACTTTGGGATAGAGAGAATGATATATCTAGTTTTAAAATTTGTTGAAGCTTTTAGAGACTCATTGAAGTTTGTACCAGTTTATTTCATTAATACATGAATCTGTATTGAGTTCTTTTAGCTGATAGTTATTGAATGTACAGTTTGAGGCTTGGAGCCCCCCCATTCTTCATCTTGTGCATCATTGTTTTCTATGTACATTTGTTGTAGTTTTATTGTTAGTATATACTCTCTGACTTCCTTTTCATTTTCTTCTAAACATATATTGTTCATATCCATTACTAATCTCTTGTGCTAATGATTTATTGTTCATAAGATTTAATTCATTGTTTACAGTTCATTGTTTTAGTTTATGGTTACAATAGTTTATTTGTTGTAGCATTAGTCCCATTTTCATGAAGGTTTGATTTATTATTAACACTTAGAACTGTTTTTTTTTTTATGGGAGTAAGGATTGATGAGTCAAATGAGTATTGTTGTAAGTCTTTAAGCCACCCAAGGGTGTAGGCAAAGACACTACAACTTGAGCCTTCTACCTTTGAGACACTAATGGATACTTGATCAACTAAATCGATATGAGTGATTTGTGTGATTATAATTTATTCTTTAACCAATAACCTACATCAGTGAAAAGAGCAATGTTGTGTGCGCCTTTCTCAAGGAATATTTCACCTCACAACCTGATATTCTGCCTATGTAAGCTTTTGTAGTCTATGTTAAGAAGATTACTTACTTTCTTGTTGGATTGATCAATTAGAATTTTTCTTTTCATTGCAATAAGTATAGATAGCATTTTTTAAGGAATTAGATTTAATTCATTTTGCATATGTGCTAGAACCTTCTTTCAAAACCTTTAACCTCACTAGTTGACAAAGTATTGTTGTAAAGGGTCCACAACCAGTGACATATTTCACTTTGCAGCCTAATTTTCTACCAGTGGAACAATGATAATCTAAAGATGAAAGAAGTGAATTTCATTTGAAGTTTTAGAGATTAGGTTAGATTGCACTTCCTAGATTAGTTGATGATTGCTTTCAAGATAGGATTTCCCTCTTAGTATATTTTTTGAAGCTAGTTCCCTCACATACAGTGATTGTGCCTCACAAGTATACTAACATTGGATTGATATGATAAATGTTCTATTTTATGCAAATAAATTGATTTGACACCTCCTTCCCATGGACATGGGCTTATCAACTGTTAGGGATAGATCGCCTTCTACAATCCCATTGTCCTCCACCTCAATTATCTTTCAAGATTGAAGATGATAGTTGGAGAACAAAGGTACCTTAGACTTCTTCAATTTCCTATGCTTCAAAAATTCATCGACAACAAACTTCCATTCCTTCTCTAAAAAGGACGATTCAAAATACTCATGTCACTAAAGGAAAAGGTTTTTAGAAACCTTAAAGTCCTTGGAGGAAATAGTGTATAGATGATCATTCTCCTTGATTTCATTTTTATCATGACTCGTGGATTGGGCCAGAGGAGGGGAATAATTTTCCAAAATCATAGGAAAATGCATAGAATTTGAAGAAATCAACATACCTTATTATATCTAAGATCCACTTGGGTCTGAGTGAGCACAGACCTTCGTTGTTGGGGCATTATTTGCATCAACCCATTTATCACACAATTTCTCTTCCAACATGGCAATGGCATCCTCTTGGCCACATACACAATTCTCGAAAGCCTCTTGCTCATAAGAATTTTTCACCCACATTTTCTTATTTGGAATCTAATTTTTATTTATGGGGTAGTCCCTCCATAGGTGGCCCACTTCATGACATGTAGAGAATCAAAAGGGAAAGTTCCAATAGTTTGATATTT
Source organism: Picea sitchensis (assembly GCA_010110895.2). Taxonomy (NCBI): domain Eukaryota; kingdom Viridiplantae; phylum Streptophyta; class Pinopsida; order Pinales; family Pinaceae; genus Picea; species Picea sitchensis. The sequence goes on from SNQJ01S0093087.1 coordinate 56,357, forward strand.
GAATGAATGACCCTAAACCATAATTAATGTCCATTTCATCCTACAATCACTCCCTCAAACACAACAATAAAAACCCTAACAACCTTTTTTCTGAGAAATTCCATAAATATTCGCCTAGTGCAATGAATTTTATAAGTGGATTTGCTATGGACATTAAGGATCCTTCAATCCAAAGCTGCTAGGGAATACCAAATGGAAGTACCCAAATATGTTGAATTACCATTTGTTCACTTCTAGGATCGAATCTTGGATGTCATTGTTCGAGGACTAGATGGAAGGTTCAAGGCAACCCTTAAAGAAAGTCTGGCTAGTTGTCATTGAAGACAACCCTTGAAGAAAGTCCAGTAGCGAATTTCGGTAGCACAATGGTTTGGGTAATGGACCCAAGTTTGTTTGATGGATAATTGCATGAATTTTGATATATTTGCAGGTAATACTATTCTCTATGGATAGTACATGTCATGACATTTTCGGTGGTATGTGGAACGTCACATAACTCCTCACGGTTAGAGATTTATGGCCATGTGAAGTTGGAGGACCCTCATGAGTCAACTAGAAGCCCCAAAAAGTCAAAGTGTTTGCAAAAGAAATTATTTAAATAATAAAGTTAATGAAGAACTCCCTAAAATAAGGAAAGTGTAGGGATGCTACATGAAAGTATAAATAAGAGGCAAGGCTCTCTCATTTAATCACACTTGGACACATTGAATATCTTTTGATGTGTAAGGCTTATTGCAAGTACTCAATGATACATCTGAAGTTGTGAAAGTCTGAGGTACTGTGAAGGGTTGACGACGAAAGTTTTGGAATTACAGCGAATACTTAAAAACCCTAATTTATGAGGCATACGCGGGCTGACAATGTATTAGGGTGCATACATATTGAGGCGTATGTGGGCTGGCAGTGTATTAGAGTGTGTACGTATGTGGGCTGGCAGTGTATTAGGGTGCATACATGTTGGTAAATCCATGAAAACTTGAGAAGATGAAGATGCAAAGGTTCTAGATTCTGAGATCAAGATCCCATAAAGGTCTACAGTGCTCAGATACATCAAATCTATCCATTGGTTCAAAAGGTATGTCTTATTTCTATGAATAGTTGGATTTTGATGTATGCATGAGAAATGGTTATGGAGATTTGAGG
>SNQJ01S0093087.1:84913-100225 GCA_010110895.2 Picea sitchensis
AAAAAAAAAAAAAAAAACGCGCATTTATCATCAAGGAGATGAAATATACAACGAAAAAATGAGCGGGAATTTAAGTTTTTGTGTTTAATGAAAACCGTATTCATTCTTTTATTTTTTTGCCAAAATTTAGAAGGGAGATTTGTGCAATAGAGATTTGTGCAATAGAGATTTATCAACAAAGACTTTGGAGTGGATGGATTTTTTTTGAAGAGCCAAATTCTAAAGGGATTACTATAGATCACATAGGAATTTCCAGAGGATAAATTTTAGGTATATGATTGTTATCGGACTAATTGGTAGGTGTGGACACTAACAGATCTCCCTAGATCCACCTGGATCTAGAACAAAACATGACAGGACATGACTCTTTCCCTAAGTTGCAATCATTGAATTTGCTAGTAAAGGAGGAACAAGTGACATACCTTTATATCGTTTCCTTAAGTCTCTGTTGCTCCCGCTTCGCTCTGATGCTCTCGTGAGGTCAAGTCCAAGACAACACAAACCAACCAAAGTGAAGATAGCATAATGTATTCAACGTCAACTTATGCATATGATCAAGGAATTACACAATAAAATAAGAATGACTTTATGGAAAAGGGACATGTCGCTGTATCATATTAATTGAAAGTAGAAGACATAACCTGATCGCCTTGATGTCGCAAGCTTCCTTTCAGTGACCCTTGGTTCCAACACACACACTTTCTCTGTACTTGCATGAAGAAGATCCAATTTCTCTTGATAGACCGGCTAGAGTCTCCAAGCTTCTGTCTTAAGCAGGGTTCTTCACACAATTCCTTCACTAATTCTTCAATTAATCTTGCTTAACCTTTTCCATGAGAAACCTTTCAATATATAGGAGAAAGAGAGATGGTTACATGGATGAGGATGATCCCATCAAATCTGAGAAGTCAGTAAAATGACAACCATACGAATGCCAACTCATTTTCTAGAAGATTCCCTTCTAGAACCCTCGAGACCTCTTCTCTTTTCCAAGTTTGAAAATAGGTTCACACCCTATGTATGGAGCAAACTACGAGAAGTTCGCACCCTAGATGAAGGTGTCCTGCGAGAATGGGTCATTCTCGCACCTTAGGTCATATGTAGCCTGCAAACTCACTTTGAAAATATGTTTTTGGAAGGAGTCAAGATCCACTTTTCTCAGGCAAAAATTCCTTGTTGGGAGCCTGAATGCACCATTGTTAATACATCACCAAGATGACCAAAATCATGTGTAACAGAATGCCCCCCAAAGTATGAGGCTGGAATCAGTGACAGCCGAAATACTTTGTAAACTGCGTGTGTGTGTCGGAACCCAGGAATGCACTTAATCGAAAACCTGCAAACAACCAAGGATCTGCAGAATATAATACCAGTTCTGAGGTAGGCATCCCCATAATCAGATCACAAATGGATGACATCATGAACATGGGTCATGGCCACCAATCATACACCGTGGATCCATTCCGTCAAAATATCGCATAGCCACCAAGAATACACTGTGGATCTATGCAAGAAGATTCAAATTAAGATGACATAGCCACGAGACATACAAAGTGGATCTATGTGTCGATGCAAATCATACATATTTCATCGCAGCCCGGGTCAAAAAGATAAAACCCAGGGTCTTCAATCCCATCACCTGAAAGTATGAATCTAACCATGTGATTACATGTACCGAAGTCTAACATGGTAGAAACCACTTGATTACCGGTCAATGATGCAACCGTTAACAAGTGCGAGGGAAATCGCCATTAATGTCAATGACTCCCAAGGTACACTGGTACAATCCAATGAATGTGAATAAATGATCTGAGGTCAAACATTCAATGGAATCTCCTGATCAGAGGTCAATGATGAAAACCCGCTGTCGGAAGCGAGAAAACCTGCCATTGAGGCATGAAAGTTCCAAGGTACTAAATAATTTCTAAGTCTTGTTTCCGGATAATGAGTTGAAGTCGACGGAACAAGACTCGTCACAAGAGGGCTTTGATGTATCCCCCATCAATGACATGAAATAAGTAACAGAGTTTGAATGTGAAATGGAGTATGAATATAGATGGACATGGACACAGGGAAGGTTGACTTGGTAAGAATGGACAACTATAGATGGTCAACTCAATATAGGTTTCAGATGAAATTCTCTTGAACATATGAACGGCATGACAAATGAGTTGGCAGCACTAACTCAAAGACGACTCAGGATATGACCTTGTGGCAAGTCGAATGAGAGACAAACAAATTTCCCAAACCAGCTTCAAATAACAAATAGGAGGTGTCATGTTCAAGAGCGACACTTACTGCCAATAATATGAATATGAAAACACATCCCTTTCCCAAATTTTCCCCCACCATTTCTGGCGAGTACCTCTTTATTTTTACGCAAGCTTGAGGAGGATAGCATATGCTTGTTGTTGTAAGCTCATCCTTCGGACGAGTCCCTCGGAGTATGTTTAATGAACCCTAGAAAGGAGTGGTTCGGTCCCATTACGGGTCTTTCGATGTTTGTTTAATGAGTCCAAAGATAGAAAACTTGAAGGTTTTTCATGATTATAGAGTCTGGAAAAACACTCAAAAGAGAACTCTCTCAGTTCCTTTTTCGTAAAGTAGTCCAATGAGACCGAAAAAGAGATAAATTATCGCCCAACAGATGCTTTCTTCAAATACTTTAACGAGCGTGAAAATAGCAAGATCCCTCGACAATCTTTTCATGTTTAGAGAGTCTGAAAAGAGCTTAAAGAGGACTCCAGGGGGTTCCTTTTTTGTATAACCTTTATGAGCCCGAAAAAGTGATAAAAGTGTGCTCGATTACGTTCTCATGTATTTTCGAGCGCGAGAACGAACAAAGACCAAGCTCGAGGTTTTGTGTAAAAACATAAAAAATAATTAAACATGTGATGAAAAAAGAGAGAATGTTCGTACTCCTTCATGTGGACTTCGAAGTTGTCATATCTGCAAAAAGTCGCACTCATAGGGCTATTAGGCTTAAGGTTTGATGAATAAAACAATTATAAAAAACCAACAAAAAATGGTAAAAAGTAAATATAAGTGGGTAAAAGTTCTTTTACCATAGTCACTATAACTTTGCCAAAACTTTAGCCCCAAAACCCCTCTTTTGCCCTTGAAATTCAGTGCTCGATTGTGGAGGGTACGAACAACCGTTTGGCGAACCGTCTCCGTCAGTGAGGTAAGCTCCTTGTCTTCTACCTTTTCATGGTTCAATTTTTTGTTTTCATTGGCAAATTTCAAGTTTTTGAGCTTGTTTTAGGGCTAAAATTTGCGCCCAGGCGTTCTCGCAGGCCAGCCATACGGAACCTACGAGAATGCATGATTCTCGCAGGTGGCCCCAAAGGCACCTGCGAGAACCTCGTACTGTGCTAAAGGGGCACCTACGAGAACAGTAAAATGAAAAATTGCTTTGGTTTTTTGCTCAATGAAAAATGTGCCAAGGCTTGAAAAGAGTTGTTGACCTTCTTCTTATGATTCTTGTGCAGGCATTTGACCGTCACAATGGTTCTGGAATGGCGTGAAAGAAAGCATGAAGAAGATGATGCTATTGTCGGGAATGACCCGGGCACCATTGCCACTTTACGAGACTTTGGTCTCCTGAAATTCTTTCGGATCCTGGGTATGAGGACCCAAGTCAGTCTGTTGGAGTACCTCATTCATATGTGGGATGTGGACCAACAAGTATTCCACGTAGGGGTCCACACATTGTCCTTGGATATCAAGGACATTTATTTCCTAACAGGACTGTCACGGCGTGGGTATCACGCTAGCTTGACCGGTAGCCGAGGTGGTGGGCTCCCTATGAGTGAGTATTGTCGTCAATATTGTGTTCCAGAGGTGGAAAGAAGCAAAGGGAAGGTGGCCATTTGGGGGGTCCAGGATTTGACCCTTCGCACCATCATGTTCACCATTTCTCATATGGCTGGGAGCGCTGCTCCACACATGGCTCTCCAGAGCTATTTTCAGTACGCCATAGAGTGTACTGAGCCTCGGGTCTTTAACTGGTTAGACGTAGTCCTTCGTAGCATAAAGAGGCAGTTGACAAAATGCAGGAAAGGTGACCTAAAGCAATTCCGGTACGGGTCACTTTTGGTGTCCTTATTTCTTGAGAGGGTTCCCTTGCTGAGGTTGCAGGATGAGTGGGGCTTATTGGCTCTAGACGATTCGAGGATGTTGAGGTGGTGCAACCTCATGGCTTGACATGTAGCTGGGTTGATCATCAAATACAATGATTCCTTCTTTGACTGGTTGCAGCCACAGATGCTGATGGTCGACGATTATGCCTATGTCGGGTTGGATTTCCGAGGAGATTCAGATTTGGCCCTACCCGAGGACGCTCAGTGGGGAGATATAGGTAACAAGTACACATTTTTTCACTTTTTAAATGTTTTTGTGAGTTTTATCATATGCAATGTTTTTATGTTCGCCCAAGAACTGATCAAAAATCATTTTTTGAATGACACAGATATGGGGCCTTATCAACCTCCAGGTACCTCTCCTAATTAGCGACGAGGAGAGGTGGCTCCAGTTCCACGATGGGATGTTGAAGATTATGAGGCAGTGGAACAAAACTTAGAGGGGTTGACTGCTGACATTCCAGACATGCCTATCGGAGAGGTCCCACGGCGATATCAATGCCATACGGTGGGCGTGTCAGAGTCTATTGGTTGACTGCTTTGTAGGGTTGCCCGAGCAGTCATGTGTTATCGTGAGTGTCATCCATGACATTACTTTGTAGAAGCTATGAGCTTCAGATTTTGAAATTTTGGTCTTTGGATAGAACTTTTTTGGAAAAAAAACTTTTGATTGTTATATACATATATACGACTTCTACCGGCATATCTTATGTTGTGTGATACATGTGATGTGATTGGTTTATAAATGGCCCAAATGTCTGTCTAATACATAGTTAGCCAATGCATTAGTTAATGTATTTAGACATCTAGGAATATGTTGAAACTCAATATAATCAAAATAACGTTCCAAGAGGCGAATTCGTAAATATACCTGTAATAAAGTAGGACTTCGAATAGCATAGACATTACTTAACTGTAGTACTACTAGATGCGATTCGAGTCGTACAACCACGTGACGGATATCGTGCGAGATAACATCAATCAACAATTCGATAACGACGCTATACTCTGCAATATTGTTGGTCGCATGGCCAAGACACACACCTCGTAGAGTGATAAGTTCGTTTGTAGGGGCGTAAATCGCCCACGCAGCAGAAGCAAGGTTCTGAGTACTACGGCTACCGCCATCAACGAAGCCAATGTGGGGTAGCGAAGACTTCGACTTCTGGAAACCAAACAGAACATAATATAAGGACAGAGACCAGATAATGAAAAAAACATACTACAGTAACACACAAGAAGTACAACCCATTTATGGGTTCACTCAAAGGGATACCGTCGTAATCTACTAACTCGTAAGCTCCTTTCTCCAAAACTCGTCTAATGATATAAGGACCTCGCCACATGGCTTCGAATTTTCCAGCTCCTAGCATATCCCAATCTTGTTCGTAAAGGAGAACCAGATCTCCTTCGGAGAAAATGTGAGGCTTGACATGTTTGTCATATTGGGCCTTGACACGTTTCTTCTGGGCTTCTATGACTAGGGTAGCGTCGCATCGAGTTTCGTCTAATCGCATGAGATACAATAGACATTGTTCCTCGGTAGAAGTGTTTGGGAGGAGTTCGACGGCTAGTTTCAAGGAGGGTATCTCACATTCAATCGGGAGGATGGCCTCAAGACCATAGACTAACTGGAATGGTGTAAACCCGGTAGCAGACTTAACGGATGTCCGGTAAGCCCATAATGCTGAAAACAACATTGTGTGCCAACATGTTTTGTGAATCCCTATCATTCATCGAAGCATGGTTATGATAACTTTGTTAATTGCTTCAACTTGGTCGTTGGCTTGTGGGTAATAGGGCATTGAGTTTTCATGGTGAAGACCTAACTTTTTAGTGAGTTCGAACATCATGAAGTTTCTAAAGTGGCTACCATGATCAGTGACGATAGCCTAGGGAACACCAAAACGAGCTATGATGTGATTGAAAATGAATAATGTTGTGATATTTCCAGTATTGTCAAATGTCGACATCGCCTCAGCTCATTTCGTAAAATAATCTACGACTACAATAATGTATCCATGCCCCCCGGCCGAGTGGGGGTGACATGTCATGAAATCGATATCCCATTTCGCAAAGGGGCCAATTGAGACCACAGGGTGAAGAGGAACAGGATGTGACCATATTTTGTGGTTATAGGTCTGGCAAGCATGGCATTTTTGGACGACGACTATGCAATCGTTAAATAAAGAACGCCAAAAATACCCTGCTCTTAAGATCTTCTGGGCAGTAACATGCCCAAACATACGACCACCACATGCTCCAGAATGGTAGTCATTTAAGGAGTTCTCGGCTTCTTCAAATGTGAGGCAACGTCGAAAAATTGAGTCAATTCCATGATGACAAAGAGTATCACCGAGGATAATATATTGACGGGTTTGGCAGCGTATTCGACGTCGGTCAGTACTAGACAAATTGGGCCGAAAATTTTGGGTTTGGAGATATATGATGATATCGTCGTACCAAAGATCATCAGAACTGATTAGGAAAAGGGATTCATCGGGTAATGAATCAGTTGCTACATTTTATGTTTCAAAGTAGGGAAAGTCGCATATCAACTCGACAAACACTAAGGACTTCTTGGACTTATATCGCTCGAATTCCAAGTCAAACTCCTGGAGTATCACGATCCACTTGGAGTATTTGCCCCCTAGCAATTGACGTGTGAGAATGTGTTGCATAAGGTTGCAGTTAGAAATTGTCGTAGTCTTGTGAGAGAGGATATAGTGCCGGAAACGTTGAACTGCTTGGACGGCTGCCAAGGCCAGTTTTTCGAAATGTAAATACTTGGTTTCGGTAGGTGTTAGACTTCGACTCAAGTAATAGATAACATGTTCGTCATGAGAATCATCCTTTTGGACAAGAACCATAGCGATGGTGTAATCCGAGGCTGCGAGGTAGAGGAAATAATCGCGACTGTAATCGGGGGGGAAGAGAAGCGAAGCACGTGTCAGGGACAGTTTCAGAGCTTCGAAAACTTTGTTGGCGATGGTATCCCATATGAACTCAGACCCCTTTTTGAGTAGTCACGTAAATCCAAGAGTTATCTCGGCATAGTTCAGGATGAAATGATGAAGAAAGTTTGCTTTCCCTTGCAAACTTTGTAACTGGTGAAGTGTAGAAGGAGGAGGGAGATTGAGAATCGCCTCGACCTTTCAAGGATCTACCCTGATCCCTTGATGTGAAACAATAAAGCCTAGAAGTCAGCCAGATTCTATGCAGAAAACGCATTTGTGAGGATTCAAGCGTATATGGTAAAATCGACAGTGGAGGAAAATGGCTCGGAGGTGTATGGGATGATTGACCCAGCGCATGGAATGAGCGGGTAAGTCATCAAGATATGGTTGCATGATGTGCTTGATATCATGGAAGGCATAAGACATAGCGCGCTGGAAAGTTGCGCCAACGTTTTTAAGACCGAAAGGAAGTTTTCAATAAGCAAAAGTGCCCCAAGGACAAATAAAAGCGGTTTTGTGTTGATCCTCGGGAACAATATTGATTTGATTATATCCGGAGAAACCATCCATTAGAGAGAAGATTTCACTTCCGACGCAATTGTTGAAAATTTGATCGACGAAGGGGGTAGGAAAGTTGTCTTTAGGACAAGCTTTGTTAATATCCCTATAATCAATGCACACATGGATTGTGCCTTGTTTCTTGTCGATCAGGACAAGATTGGAAACCCAGTCAGTGAGGGCCACCGGGTAAATAAAGTCAGCTTTGAGGAGTTTCTCGACTTCAAGTTCGATAGCGGTCGCTTTACGTGGGTGAACTGGACTAAGGCGTTGCCAGACGGGTTTAGCGTCTGGGTATGTCTTGATCTCATGTATCACAATGTCAAGGTCAATGCCCGACATTTCTTCATAGCTCCAGGCAAAGACATCATGAAATTCTTTGAAAAGTGACTTGTAGGTGACGATTTCGTCAAGGGAACATGAAGCTTCGATATGCACATTTTCGGCAATTCCAGGTTTGATGGATATGTTGAGGGGAAGTGGGTGAGATATTTCTTAAGTTCCCTTCAGAAAACACATCGTGCATGGACTCGGGAACGGTTGAAATGATGACAATGGTCGACGGGGTCGAGATCCGTTGGTAGCTCTCAATGGTGTGTTGTTCCAGGAAGAGGATGGAATGGTGATGTTCATCGTTCTAGGGGGTGTCTTCCATGACAAACATAATCATCTCGTCCATCGGAAAAATGACGTGGAAAGGATCTAGAGATAAATCACCAAGAGAGGGGGTAGGAGGGGTTGCCAATTGAATGGCCTAATAGGCGGATTCGACCAAACTCAAAGGCATTTCGTTGACGTAATGAAGATGATCGTTGGGGTCGGGTACCATCCATGGGTCATGAGACGCAGGGGTTCCGTGAATCGAGGTGGATATCATGTTGATTGAAGCGACAGACGGGTGTGGAACATCAGGTGGTGGAATGGGGAAGGTACCCATTAACGAAGAGTCTTTGAGAAGACCTACACCGACGTTCTCATATCCGGGGGGGGATTTGGCGATGAACGGTATGTTGCTAGTACGCGTATCCGAGTTAAATAATGCTAACTGGTCGATGATGATTACCTTTCCTTGATGTGGGAAACGTACAACATGAAAAAGAGTCGACACAACTACGTGCATAAAATCAATCCAGCTACGGACAAGAAGAAGGTTGTAATCGAGAGGAGCGTCAAAGACTTCCACTTCAACTTGGACCGTTTTGCCTTCTAACGTGATTGTCAACGAAGGAAGGACATCGTAAGGCTTAAAACCGGAGCCATCGAAGGCTTTAAGTGTGTTATGGGATTCAGTGAAAGAGGGAGATCCAATGGCTTTCCAGCAGGTAACATACATGACACATGTCGAGGCACCCTCGTCGATAATAGTTCTGCAAATGTTTTTGTCGGAGACAATCACTTGTATTTGGAATGCGAGTTGAGGGGGTAACCTTGGAATGTGATCTTCCAAGTCAAAAATTATTAATTTCGTATCCGTCGGGTCAATTCCACCGATAGCTTTCAACAGTGCATTCCATTGTATGGGACAACTTTGAAGGACTTCGAGGGTTGACATCGCGGATGGGGCTTGGGCCATATCTTCAACAATGTTGTAGTTCTGGGCAGCATGAGCATGAGGATTGAAAGTCGATTTTCGAAAACACCCTTTGGAGGAGAGCGAAGAACTGTGTCGAGGCTCGGTCGTTCGAGATGAAGAGGACTGTTGGTAGGTGGAGTCATGGGAGATGGTTGGACCAATGAAAGAGGTATAACATCAACCTTCTCTTTAGAGGGAGAATAATCTTTGGCTTGAGTGGTAAGTGTGATGTCACTTTGCTTTGAATTGCCTATACACATTAAAACATAGGATGTAGTGGAGGGGGATGGTTGGTCGTGAATGACCAATTAGGCCTGTTGTTGAGCAGGGAAGGGTTGTGACAAAACGGCTGGAGTGGGTGGTTTCGGGGCCCCTTGAAGGAACTTAGTAACCTCGGCTCGTTGTGGACAATCCTTCGTGTAGTGATCGTCACCACAGATAAGACAAGCGTATCGGAGTTTGCGCTTATCCCTATCGTCAATGGGCGGTGTTTTGGTTTTCTCTGCTTGCAAAGTATTTTTGTCCTCCTTATTCTTACCCTTTCCCTTTCTGGATTTGTTTTTACCGGTGGGGGTAGATTGCACAACATTTACCTCAGAAGTCTTGCCGGTGGGAGGGGTAGGAGACATAGCATTTTGAACATTAGAAGAAATGGGTTTGGGGTTGTTGCTCGAGGCAGAATGTGGTTGGGCATGGAAAGTGCCAATCACACCATCGGCTATATGAGAAGCAACAGAAGTAGTTGAAGTGGCGGAAGTGGAAGGACGAGGTGCATCAGGGAGTAAGTCGTAAAGAGTACCCGTTTGTGAGTAAATGAGGTCAAGGTATTGAGCACGACTAATGGCCTGTTCTTCTGTGACAACCCCACCCATGGCGATGTCACGACTGATGTCATTCACAAACGATTTTGTGAACCACTCTGCCAGCAACTGATCAGGAAGTTCAAGTTTGATGAGACGTCGTCTTCTTCGCCACTCATGAATGTGATCGGAGATATGAGTGGCTTTGTTTTGTTTGAAAGAACTCAAAATCTCGGTCCCTGTCTCATAATGGATCAATAACTGGTAGTGGGTGAGGAAAGCCATAGCGAGGGTGTTGAAGTCGGCGAAGAAACCTCGTGGTAATTCTATATACCACTTCGAGGCAGAACCCATGAGAGTTCGTTGAAAAAGGCGTAAACGAATAGATTCATCCATCAAGGAGTTGGATAAGCACCAAAGGTGAAAATTCATGACGTGATTGTTCGAGTCCTCTCCCTCTTTTTCGTCGAATTTAGGGATGTCAGACGGTAGTTTCGCTGGTATAGCGGGCCATTGGGGAGAGTGACGGATCGGATCATTTAAAATCCTCGACAGGTCCGGGAGGTCCAGGGTGGCTAAGAAAGGTAGTTGTCTATTCACATGCAGGTACTGGTGGCTTTGGGGAGGGAGTCTCGTTGGAAAACCAGTGGGACCATAAGCAGTCTGCATATAATGTGAAGATCCAGGAAGATTTGGTGGTTGTTGTGGAGGCAAGTAACTCATCGGGTTGTACCCTTGAATGGGGGTGTAGGGTTGAGCGTTCGAGCTCCAAATAGGATTAGACGTACCTGGATATGGTTGGCCTATACCGAGAGGTATAACGGATGTAGCCAGAGGTTGTTGCCCCCTAGTCGATTGAGGGTTATGTTGTATCAGATGGTTCCAATATTGGGCCAAGGATGGAGGTATGTTTTGTCCATAGGGTGGGGTCAGTGGGGGTTGTCCTCCAATCGGGGGTTGTGTGCCAACTGGGGGTTGTGTTCCAATTGGGATTTGTGTTCCAATTGGAATTTGCCCTACAAGGGGGGGTTGAGTCATACCTCCTTGGTGAAATTGTCCACCAACAGGAATCTAGTAATTTAGTGTGAATGACTGAAATGTGCCACTATGATCAGTGCCTCCGATAGAGGGTGGAGAAGGTCCTCTGAAAGGGGGCGGAGGAAGTGTCGGAATGAAACCGGTAGGAGAGTGCCCAGAAGAAGTGGGACCACCAGGAGTTCCAGATGTGATTTGCGTAGGAACGGGAATAGAGGTATTCAACGCACGATATCCGGGTGGAAGTGTTGGGGTAACTCTAGGCGAAAGCGGTGTGCCAATAGGGTATTGGCTAGCCATGATAATCCTGGTGTGAAGACTCATAGTATCTGTGTAATGGACCATTTGTAAAGGGAGATTCAAGATGTGGTAGTTCGCGGAGCTTCTGTACCCGGAAATTAGTAAGCAGTAGTCAACGGTACTGCGTCTGGATTGGATGTTTCGGGTAGCTCAGGGGAGACAATGATATCAACGCCTGCTCCTGAGCCAAAGAGGTCCCGTCTAAAAATGTCAGTAGCCCAAAAAGTATCTTGACCCTCGGGTCCTAGGAAAGGCCCAGTCGGTAATCCAGAAGACTGAACAACTAGTTCTCCGGAAGAATTCAGTCGTACAATACGTCTCTCGGAGTCGGGGTGAAGTCGAAAATCCTCTCGAGAATTGGAAATCCGGAATAATTATAGAGAGTAGGTTCTTTCCACTTGTGGGGTGGTGACATCTTGGACTTCACTCTGTTGAGGAGAGCCCTCCGGTGTACTGGTAGGCAGGGGTTGAGAACCTTCCAGATTTTCTGGGGGTAAGCCCTGCATTCTACGTGAACGACGTGGAGGGTCAATTTTAAACGAATTAAAAAACTGACGAAGAAAATTCTATGGTCAACTTGGGTAAACAAACAACACACGCTAGTAAAAAAATCTAGGAAGCAAAACCAAGCAAACAAGACCTTCTGATTCCGAAGTCACTAGTTGGTGATGAAATCCAATGTCGCAACGACGAGACGAGAAAGGGTTGGGCTAGGGTGGAAAAGTTATGTTGACGACCTGCTTAACGGACTTACACCCTGGTGCAAGCTCCCACACATAATCGTGGGTATACCCTCCAAGGAGCTTGAGTGATTTTGGCCAACATCGATTCCAGGTACCGTGAAGACTTGCCCCTTCACAGTCACGTTGTGTAAGATCCTAAGAAGATAGGCCACTAGCGTTACCACCAACAACAATAAAGTCTGGGGGGACAGTCGACAGTCCGATCCACACGCAAGGGCAGGGTATCTAGCCCGAAATCAACTTGAGAGGCTTCCACTCGTCATTGTGGGTATACCTCCAAGTGACCCCCATAATACGTGCAATCTCTACACCGATATCAACAAAGTAGGGTGAGTAACTCTATCAATATCAATGCGACCTCGGGTTTGACCCTTATGTGAGAAGGGCTTCCCAGGACAAAATGTTGCAAATGGAATTTGACACTCCTTACCACAAGATGCTATTGTGTGTTTTGTGCTTTGGAGAGTGTATCTCTCTGCCTATTCCAAAGCTCTAGCCTAGCTAATGTTGGTGTAATAGAGTCTTAGAAAAGATTTTACTAGTTAAATTTTAAAATTGTGCAATATTATTAAAGGTTGTTGTTACTCCAAGGTGACGAAAATGAAACCGATGTTGTGTGAGACTCTGACCCAACAATGCATAGATAGGAATGAAAAATATAAATTCTTGTTCGATGAATCCTATTTACAGGAGGGAAAGAGAAGTTTTCTGGAACAATCTTCTTTGAAATGCAATATCAACATGTCACGAGTCAACGCCAATTCTCTATTTGTTCTATTTCAACAATTGATTTCCAATATTTTCAAAATAAAAATGCTTTTAAAAAGAAAAATGTTTTTTACTTTTCAAAAAGAACCACACAATGGTGGTGGAACAAAGGAAAACCAATAACTAATGACAAGCAACATACAAAACCCAAACCAATCTTTCAATGAAGACAAAAATGACAAGCAGACAAGACTAGTCTTTTCAAATGCATGAGGGCAACAATTTTCTAAGCAATGGGCATTTGAGAAAGACAATAAATCCCAACTTTTAAACCGATCACCAGCTCCCAACCAAACAAGCACTCATATTCTAGGATCAGAGATTATATCCTTGCTAAGAAAAGGTCGAGAGATGACAGTTGAGAAAAATGAACAATAAGTACTTTCGTTTTCCAAAGACTAATCATTCACAAAATTTGCAGTCAAGAAACAATCAATCAATGGCCCAATAAGTTCTCTTCAGACACACATACAAATCTAGGTATCTGGGCATACAAAAGACCTTAATCTCAAAATTTTGCAAAATGGGTTCGCAGGCAAGCAGTAGTGTATAGTGTGAGAATGGAGCATTCTCGCAGGCTGGTCACAAGAAAAGTGCGAGAGGTTCGCATTGGACTGCACAGTAGGGTGCGAACTCCAGTAATTCTCGCAGGCAAGAGAAGGGTTCAGTGCGAGAATGACTGAAACTAGGCAAAATTTAAAAAGACAAAGTTTTTGAAGGGACTTCTGGACCTAGAGAGTCTGTCAGGGTCCTCTGAAGACTCAAAGATTGATAGAAATGAAAAAAAGGTAAGGCAAGAGAAAATGGCCAAGGAAAAACACCAAAAACCACCAAAAAAATGGGTTGCATCCCCAGTGGAGTCGCCAATTTTGTTATCGGACTAATCGGTAGGTGCAGACACTAATAGATCTCCCTAGATCCACCTGGATCTAGAACAAAACATGACAAGACATGACTCTTTCCCTAAGTTGAAATCATTGAATTTGCTAGTAAGGAGGAACAAGTGACATACCTTTATATCACTTCCTTAAGTCTTTGTTGCTCCTGCTTCGCTCCGGTGCTCTCGTGAGGTCAAGTCCAAGACAACACAAACCAACCAAAGTGAAGATAACAAAATGTATTCAATGTCAACTTATGCATATGATCAAGGAATTACACAATAAAGTGAGAATGACTTTATGGGAAAGGGACATATCGCTGTATCATATTAATTGAAAGTAGAAGACACAACCTGATCGCCTTGATGTCGCAAACTTCATTTCAGTGACCCTTGGTTCCAACACACACACTTTCTCTATACTTGCAGGAAGAAGATCCAATTTCTCTTGATAGACTGGCTAGAGTCTCCAAGCTTCTGTCTTAAGCGAGGTTCTTCACACAATTTCTTCACCAATTCTTCAATTAATCTTGCTTAACCTTTTCCATGAGAAACCTTTCAATATATAGGAGAAGGAGAGATGGTTACATGGATGAGGATGATCCCATCAAATCTGAGAAGTTAGTAAAATGACAACCATATGAATGCCAACTCATTTTCTAGAAGATTCGCTTCTAGAACCCTCGAGACCTCTTCTCTTTTCCAAGTTTGAAAATA
Organism: Picea sitchensis; assembly: GCA_010110895.2. Lineage (NCBI taxonomy): Eukaryota > Viridiplantae > Streptophyta > Pinopsida > Pinales > Pinaceae > Picea > Picea sitchensis. The sequence goes on from SNQJ01S0093087.1 coordinate 99,384, forward strand.
GGTTCGCACCCTATGTATGGAGCAAACTACGAGAAGTTCGCACCCTAGATGAAGGTGGCCTGCGAGAATGAGTCATTCTCGCACCTTAGGTCATATGCAGCGTGCGAACTCACTTTGAAAATATGTTTTTGGAAGGAGACAAGATCCACTTTTCTCAGGCAAAAAGTCCTTGTTGGGAGCCTGAATGCACCATTATTAATACATCACCAAGATGACCAAAATCATGTGTAACAATGACTTCATTCTATTGATCATCTTAATATTTCTCGTATTTGATTCAAACAATTTTCAATGTATTCCTAAACAAAAGAAAGGGTTTCATAATTAGCTTCAGTATTGGAAGCCCTAATTTCCTCACTATTTTTTTGCTTTCTCTTTCTATATTTCACCAGGAGAATTTTTTTATAGGGTTTGTTTATTTATATATGGGTGTTTCCTATCCATTGTAATGAAACCACTCGTTGCATTGGATCCCAAACCGTCCAGTTGCTATCATTTTTTTTTAAATGGCTTCGCAACTAATGATGCACTATGTACATAGGAAGATCATCGATGCGTATTTTTATGTCAACAACATAGCTTAATTTAAATTATAAACAATATTTAGAAAAAAACACTTTTCATGGTCGACAATGCACATTGTATATAGATAAGCACAGATGCACATTTTCTTACAAAGAGCACCGTTGAGTTTAAAATGGAAATAATATTGTTTTTTATATGGAAATTGCCACGTCTTAAATTTGTTTGTAGGTCGACAGTGCGTAATAAATACTACTTAGGAAGCCACACTTTTCTTAATTCATAAAGCATCATCTGAATACAAAAAAATGTACAACATT
>SNQJ01S0093088.1:13676-24648 GCA_010110895.2 Picea sitchensis
AAGTAATATTGGGATTAAAGCCCTACAAAAACTTAATGGTCTTTTCTTTATGGCAACTTGTACATAGTTATATTAACTTAGTTCTTTTGAATAGAGTTGCGTTGTAGTAGAACATATACGAGAACTCATGAGGACCAATTAACTGTGAGGAATAATGACGATGCATAGTTACGAGAAAAACTTTGGAAATAGGTTTAGAGCTTCTTTACATAAATAAAGCATAATTTTTAGAACATACTCGTAAAATATTTTAGTTTCAAAATTCATGTGCTGTAAACATTTAATGTATTTAGTTAATCTACTCTGTAAGTACAAAGTGGTCTTTGCCTTTTTATTATTTTTATTATTATCTAACTTTAGCATGCAACTCTGTTAATTAAAAAAATAAAATGATATTATAAAAATAAAGATTAAAATATTTTTGTAATTCATTATTTGCATACTTTAACTCTGATGGAAGCTGGATTCCTTTCTTGGAGTTAGATTTCTATATTGAGAACCCATACTATAGTTTGAGAAAAATTGGTAAGATCTCTTCTTATATTTTCAACATTTCAAAAAAATGATACTTCGAATATATAAATTTAAAAAAAAATGCAATGAAAACCAATGAAAATAAATAATAACATTTGAGTAAAAGGTATAATTTTAATGCAAAATGTTTATCCAAAGATGAAACATAATTCAGCTCATGAAAATTATAAGTATCATTGTCTCATTGTAATGACAATTTTATTAGAATGCATAAAATTACATGTCATTAACAAGTGTCATAATTCCACATAAATGAAACATGCTTAGAAAAATATAAATTTGTCAAAATTTTATTAGAATGCATAAGATTACGTGTCATTAACAAGTGTCATAATTCCACATAAATAAACATGCGTAGAAAAATAAAATTTGACACTTGGAACTAGGATGTGTATAGAGATGGGATCTCCCATGCTTCCCCAACCATGGACACGAGACTTTAATGTAGTAAGGTAATTAGTCTTTAAAAAAGCATGACCTTGTAAAGTATTCATTGCAAAGGAAGTAGGAAAATGACCAAAGTGGAATGGTCAAGGATATCAATGTCCTAATTTCTAGAAGCCTATACAACAACATAGTTAAGAAAGATGTAAGGCTCTAGTAATTGTCAGTGACATAGTTAAGCAAGATGTATGGCTCTAGTAATTGTCAATGGCATAGTTAAGCAAGTATGCAAATAAAAGTGGAATGGTCACAGACATATTTAAGGTCCCAATTTCTAGAAGCCTGTAAGGAGACTCTACATGATCACCACCTTCAATATGGTCAATGCGAAGGTGTTTTCTATTGGTTTGTACCCAATGTGGAATGAAACCAAATAAACTTGGAGGATCACAAATGAAATATCCCAATTTTCGTGACATTGAGGTACAAAAGTAGTTGAACTTGGAAATATTTGCACTCTATTTATGTGGATTGAAGTTAAATGATAATAATATATTGGTATATTTTAGCTATAAAGATTGTACTAATTAACTATTTTGGAGTTATAGCCTACATTGTAGATGTTTTGGTTCTAGTAATGGTCAGTTTTGGTTCTATTAATTGTCAATAACAAAGTTATCATATACAGATGCAAATATGGATACAATAATGATACATCAAAATATGTATCTAAAAAATCCAATATGACCAGATATATGGGTATACATCTCGCAAAGACTAAAAATATGACTTTCAAAATTTTGGAAAACTTAAAATATAGATAGGGTATGAGAATTTTATGGTATTTCTATGACATTTGTGGGCTCTTAATGATATGTTGTTGTTGTTTTTTTTAATTTATATGGTATATGGTATGTCATATATATATATATATATATATATATATATATTGGTTGCCCTCCCCTATTCTACGCTGAGCTTCTTATTGACCCAGGGTTCATGTCATTCGGGTTTTCAACAAAGCCTCTAAAACTATCAACCCTCCCGGTAAAACAGAAGAAAACACAACACATGGAATGCGTTGTGCAGTCACACCCAAGATATCTTTAATGGGTGGTTGTAAGACTCAGGTGTTTACAACCCGAGATTGAGCATGAGATATGAGATCTGTATTCAGAGCCATTTACTATAACTTGTGATTGTAACCTACTGTTATTCGTGACTGTGCATTACCTTCAGCAACTTTTTTCCTTAATAACGCAACCATATTTCATAGCAATATAATAACCCATTCATTCATTAAGCACAATATTTAACTACTAAAAAGAGGATAAAGATATGCATGCATTCATCACATTACACAGATATTACTGTGGTTCACCCCCTCCTGGGCTACGTCCACAAAGATTTGGCTCTCGTCTCTTTTATTATGGTAGTTCTGCATCTACAGCGCCGCGCGCTTACAATTCTCCTCAGATGGGTAAGATCTATACGAGGCAAACTAGACCGCACCAGGCTCCTCAGCCTGCGATCTAATCCTCAAGATCTACCTTCTCTCCTCTCCTCTAGCTCCACAGTTTACAAAATAATTCATACCAAAACATTACATATCGCATCAACTCATACATATCTACAATAATGCAAAGCCAATTACTAACTAAATCGGAACAACTACAAAATCCCTCAAAAATGCAAAACTCTTCCACAATACCTCAGTATCGGTATTTATACATCTTTGGCTATTCATCCATTACAATTTGTTACCAAAACCCTAACCCTACCAATGTTAGGTCTTCCTCCCATGTGCGCGTGTTGTTCCTCCATCCAGTTGTCATTTTCCTTGTGCACACTTTTTTGCATGCACGCATGTTGCGTTTCCTTCCAGTTGTTGCTTTACTTTCTGCACACTTTATTTCCCCACAATCATCCTTCTTTCCACTTCGGCTTGCTACCAACAGGCCCCCAACACTGACATGTGGCTCGTCCCGAGCCACCTAATCCTTCTGAGCTTCCTCGATCTCCTTAGTGATCGTCTAGAACTTTTCCTTGAGCTTTGTTGTTTGTGTCAGCGCCTGCGCAGTCTTCTCCTTGATTGTGTCCACTACCTGGACTGCCACTTCATCGCTAATCAATCCTGCACATTCTACCTGGGTTTGTGCTATCTGTGTCTTAGCTTCCTTTGCCTGTGCCAGTACTTATGATACCTGCTCTTGCAATGGCTCCATTTGAGCCTAATGCTCTTGTTTCTGCGTTTTTGCAGTGATGAGTTCTGCCTGCAGCTTCTTCATCTCCTGTGTCCCTTTGACTTGTTCTGGGATTGGTATTGTCTTTTGCTTCTGCTTGAGCTCTTGGATCACTGCATTGATTATTTCCTCTTCCTTTCCCCACCGTTAGATTTGGGGATCCTCCTCCAACCTAGTTCAAAGCTATGATGCTTTATCAAACAAGTCAGTTGCGGTGCTAACCTGCTGCTCTATCTTCTGCAGCTGCGTTGTTGCTTCATGCTTCCTTTTCTCCTTGACTGTTGGTGGAGTGGTTGGTATGAGCTGTTCTCGGAAATTCTCAATCTCCTTCTGGTATTTCTCGATTTCTTTCACAATCTGATCAATATTTTCTGCTACTACAAGTTCATTCCCTTGCGCGGTGTTTGGAAGCTTCTCAAAAAATCCTCCTACTCTCCATTCCAGTTCGTTCCCGCATTCTCTTTCCTCCTGAGTTTCAGACTTGGCCTACTCACAGACTTTTTCCAACACCTCCCAATTCTTTGTTGCTCGTTGTAATTCGATTAAGTCTTTGTGTGCACGAGACCATACCTCATGGTCGACGCTAACCTGCAATTTGTGTAGTGCCCTGGATGGCATCCGCGTCAAGACTAATTGGATGCGGCTTAAATCCTTCAAGGGTGTCTACCCCACGATTTCATCCATGCACAACATACTAGGTGTGATGTAGAATGTTGTGTTTGCGTGCGGTAATGAGTGGACTAGATCTCGTTCTTCTACCTCCACTCTTTCCTCGGTCTGTGGTGTTGATGGTTCTATGCCCCTGCTGCTGCTTGCTATCTGCCCTTTCATGATTTCTTTCATGATTTGTTCTACGTCTGCCAACTCCTCTTGGATCGTGTCCCTATGACGTGCAGCATGGTCGAAGTCCTCAGCTAGACAATCCTGGATAATTCTGGTGATCATCTTCCCATCGTCATTTGTGATTGTATATTCTGGCGATGTTCGTTGTGCCTTTGATTTCTTGTGCGCACCTCATGTTTGTGTGGTTGGTCTCTTATTTCCCCCTGGTTCCTATGTGTTGGGATTTTAGGCGGTCTCCTGCGCTCCCTCAACTTGTTTTTTTTGTTCCCTGATCGGTTGTGTATTATCCTTCTTCCCCTTCTGGGTCCCTATCTTCTTTGGCCCTTTGTCTACCTGTGTTGGCTTGCCTTTGCCCGTTCTTGGTTTCTTGGGCACTTGGATTTCTGGAGATTGCATTTCTCCCTGCTCTGCCTCTTCCTCTGTTGTTATTTCCAACACTTCATGGGTAATAGTTGGAATCCTCCATTCCTCGGGCCATTCGCTTATGACCATGTCATTATCACCCTCTGTGATGCAATAGCGCATCTGTAGTCATTGTTTCGCCGGATCATTCTTTGCCTGTATCCACATTTTTTTTCATGTTGCCTGGAATTTGGCGATGTCTGCATATCGCGCGACAACTTCTGGTGTAATTCTCCACATCTTGGAGATGGATTCCTGTAGGTCGCATAGGTACCCTAAAAAATGGATTTGTTCGCCTTCTTGTTCCTCGAGTCTGGCCTGGATCTTAGCAACAAGTACCTCGCTCCCTGTGGCTTTGGTCTGGTACAAAAAACTACATACCTTGGCTCTTTCCATCCCATGAAGGTTATTAAGGTAATCAACCATGAGTAGTGTAACTCTGTGCCTAGGTCCTACGCATCCTTCCAGTCCTCTAGGAACAATTTCAATAAGTATGGCGCCCAGCTCATTGAGGTGCCTTTTGCGCACTGGGTTGCAACTGCAACAACTCCAGCTGGGACTTCCTCCCTATGGCATTTTCTTAGCAGCTTGCAGGCTAAGATTTCCGCGCCCAATTGTGTGGATGCGTTGTTGATTCATTTGATGATGATCTCTCTTGTCCCTCTGGAGGTGCCATACTTCTTCTTCATCTCTTCTGCTAGCACTTTCTCCTTGGTTTTGTCATCCAAAAACAACGCGGTATCCATACACCGGATTGGTAATCCTGTTATTTAGGCAATAATCTCAACGGTTATGAGGACGGGCTTGTCCATCCATATGCCCCCTCCATGTGTGACTACTAACAATTGTTTGACGCATGATGTTGCGTATTGACCTCTGCCAAAATGTGGTAGGTCCAACATGCCTAAATTTTTTGTTTTCTCCGGCCCAATTGCCCACTGGGATGGTTGGTTGATCGATTCTCCAACTCGAGTTGTACCCATGGTCTGTGTAAAGACCCTCTGCGCAAGTTCTGGGAACTTGGCTTCGTTTGCTACATCATGGTCTAAATATTTGAGCTGCCCAAAATGGCCCAGTATCTCTGGTCCTACCTGTACCCCAGCTGGTATGCGCGGTAGAACAATTTTTGTTGTAGGTTTCTTGCGAGGTGACCTTGGTATCTATATTTTTTCTTTTTGCTTCAGTGGTGGCTGGCTCGAAGTTCCAACGTCTTCTAGTTGCTCCTCTATAACCCATTCCGGCCAAGCCGAGACATCTTCACCCATATCCCCTACTGGGTGTTATGAGATGGTCGTTTGAGACTCATCTAGCTCCATTGTTGTTGTCGACTTCGGCGTCGTGCCATTGACTTTTGGAGTTGCTTCTGTATTCTTTGGTTACATCTCTTTCAAGGTTTCTACTTCCTGGTTCTGTGGCTCCTGTGCCGCTGCTGGCATATCTAGATTTGTGGCCTCTACTGTTGGATGTTGGATTTCCTCCAGTATCGACGTGGATTGTACTGGCATTGTTTCTGGGGATGAGATTTCGTCGACATTGATGACCTCCAACGGCTATTGTTCACCTTCTTCCGCCTGTCCTCGTGACCTAGTTTGAACTCTGGTCTTCCTGGCGGTCTGGCTCATTTCTGCTTGCTTAGGCGGTGAATGTTGAATGTCTGTTGGACTTGAACGGTCTTTGTGGTCTCTGTGAACTCTCTTTGTGTTCTTTAGCCTCTGTCGCTCTTTGTCCTTTCTCTCTTCATGAATAGACTATGGGCTCCCTCGTCCGTGTGTTGTATGGCTTTCCCATGAAGCTTGTCGAGGACGCTTCCTTGAGTATGGGTTTAATGCACCCCAATCACCAATTCAATGCATCTTTGGTGGTTTCGTACTTGTCATTACTCCTAATGTGCCATCTCCAGTTGGCACGATTAATGTGGCGTCCCATCGGTCCTTGTTATCCTTTAATTCCTCCTAGTGTTGTCATGTCATCCTTCTTTTGTCAGCTCTGCTTTTCCCGCTTGTTTCCCTTTGGATGTGAGTTATCATTTTCCGAATTTGTGTTTCTAAACTCGTGTGGCCTTTCTACCTCTGGCGCACTGCGCCCGCTTTGGTTTTGTTTCCTTTTTGTTCTTTTTTTATTTTGTTTTTTTTTTACTGCGCAGTTGATGGTCGACTGTCCTTATACAACTTCAGTCGGCTCCCATTGATCATTCCTCTGAGTTCTGCGCCTGCCAAATCTCTTAATTGTACAGTTCCTCCATCTGTGACATGTTTTACCTTGTACGGTCCTAACCAATGCATTCTAAGCTTTCTCGGGTGCTGAAACGATTTGTTGTCATACATCAATACTAGATCTCCTTCCTTGAACGTTTTCTTCTTGATGTGTCTATCGTGCCAAGCCTTATCTCTGGCCTTCTGAAATTTTTGGTGGAATCCTTCTAAGATTCGGTCTTCCTCCATGGTCAGTAATTGGTTTAGTCTCTCATGTACTGCACCTCGTTCGGTCATTTGTGTGATGGCTTCTAAGTGCAAACTTGGTACTAAGAATTATAATGGCACCACTGCTTCTTGGCCATAAACCAGTTTAAATGGTGTGTGCCCTATCAACTTTTTGCATGTAGTCCTGTGTGCCCATAATACTCCTGGTACTTTGAGGTCCCAGTCGTCTCTATTGGCGTTACAGATCTTTGTCAGCGTGTTCTCCAGAATTTTGTTGAAGGCTTCCACTGTGCCATTTGCCTATGGATGATACGGTGTGCTCTTCTGATGATAGACTTCAAACTCTTCAGTCATTGCGCGGATGGTGTTTTTTATGAAGTGTGTGCCTTGGTCACTCATGAAAACTCTTGGGCACCCAAATCTGGTGACTACGTGTTCAAACAAAAAGTGCATTGTTGTTTCTGCACTGCAATCTTTTACTAGTGCGTCTTCCGCCCATCTGGTTAAATATTTCGTCACGGTGATAATGTATTGAGCCCCTGTTCTTTTGCGGTTGGGTTGATTGGTCCCACGAATTTTATTGCCCACTTGTCAAATGCCTGTAATGTTACTTGTGGTCGTAATGGCATCTCGTCCCTTCTGTTGGGTTTGCCTACCCTTTGACAAACATCGCATCCTTGACAGTACTCTTTCGAGTCTTTGTAAATCGTTGGTCACCATAGTACTGCGTGCAATACCTTCTACACGGTATCTTTACCTGCATAATTCCCTCCTCCTATTCCCTCGTGGGCTTCTGCTAAGACTCTTGGTCTTTCGTGTTCTAACACGTATCTTCGCAAGATGTTGTTTCCGCCCATCTTATATAAATGTCATGCAATCAGTTGATAGTCGATCGCGCAGACTACCAGGTTTTTCTTCTGTGCGGTTCTATACTCTTGCGGTGCAGTACCTGTACTCAAGTACTGAATGATGTCTGTGAAGTATTCATAAACAATATGTACTGAGAATAGTTGTGCATCCGGAAAGTTGTCTTCTAAATTCGTAGGTTCTTCTCCATTTGTGACCCTTGATAGGTGGCCAGGTCCTGCGTTCAATTTTATTGGTTTAACTATTACTTCCAAGTCAAATTCTTGAAATAGTTGTAACCATCGATAGATTCTCCCCCCCGACACTGGCTTGTTGACTAGGTATTTCAGGGTTGAGTGATCTTTGAACATCTTAAAGTGTTTTCCCAATAAGTAATGCCTGAACTTTTGCAAAGCATAGACCATGGCTAGGCCTTCTCTCTCTGTCGTTTTATAGTTTTGTTCTGAGTCTGATAGATTTCTGCTTGCAAATGCTATCGGGTGATCCAAGTCTCCCGCTCTTGATTGCACCAAGATAACTCCAAGTGTTATGGTTGATGCATCTACATGCATGTGGAATGTCTTCTCCCAATATGGAAATACTAATATCAGCGCAGTAACCATCTTTTCCTTCAAGGTATCCAAACCGTGTTGATACTCTTCGTTCCACTGAAACTTTGTATCCTTCCTTAGCAGCTTTTCCATTGGTGTTGTGATCTACACATATCCTTTGATGAATTTTCTGTAGTATCATGTGTGTCCTAAGGTCACTCTTAGCTGACGAACTGTTTTTGGTGCTGGCAAGTTAACAATGACTGCGATCTTTGTCGGATCTACCAATAAACCTTGTTTGCATACTATATGACCTAATAGTATCCCAAACGGTGTTCCAAATATGCATTTATTTATATTCAGTGATATCTGGCACTGTCTACATCTTTCTAACTTCAATCGTAAAACTTCCACATGGTTTTTCAATAGACTATAGACTGTGTAATCATCCAGGTATTCTTCATGAAACTGGTGGATGAATTCTTTAAATGTTGCGATGACCACTTTGGAGAATATTGTTGGTGCATTCTTCAGTCCAAATGGCATGACTGTGTACTGATAAGTCCCCATTCTGTCGCAAACATGGTCTTGTATATGTCCTCCTATTCTATCTTAATCTGATGGTAGCCTAATAATCCATCAGTGAATGAATAAGCTTCATGTCCTCCCACATTCTCTAACACTTCATCCATGAATGGTGTAGGGAATGGGTCGTGTAGGAATGCATCGTTCAACTTCCTTAAGTCGACGCATATCATAATCCCTCCTTGTTTCTTGTCCTGTACTACCATTAGGCTTATCCATTCTGACTCCTCCACTGGTTCTGTGATGTCATCTTTGAGCATCCTGTCGATCTCAGCTTTGACTTTCTGCTTATATATTGGGTTCAATCTGTAGGGTCGTTGTCTAATAGGTATCGCGTCCGGTCTGAGTGATATCTTCATTTCTCCTAGCTCTCCGGCTATACCCTTCATCTCTGTAAATGTTGTGGGAAATAGGTCATTGTATTCGCGCAACAACTCTGTGATGCTTTCTACTGTTTTCTCATCCTAGTAATCTCCAATGTTGGCCATTTTGGGTTGTGTAGTTGTCCTGATGTTAACTTTCTTTACCTTGATCGACGCGGAAATTACTTTGGATTCTATGGGTGGGCCTTCCATGTCTCTCTCGCCTTCTACTTCTTCGATCTAAATATCACGCGGATCATCTGCATTTGATGCTTCCTCCTATACATGGTAACATGCCAACAGGTCCTTGACTATCTGTTTGCTTCGTTGTTGTTCTTTTGTGATCAATTGTACTTCTGGTTCTTTGATGAATATTACTCCTCTAATCCATTTAAGAGTTGTGTTTATGTTGGGGTTCTCATGTTCAAATGAAGTGATTGAAAAATTATGTTGCAATGTCGTCCAGTTCGCAGTTCCCTTGCGCAATTCCTAGTCTGTATACCAATTCACTGGTATGCCCTCTAGAGTGTGTATGAAGTAATGAGGCCATTCCTCTAGGGGTGTCATTTTCCTCAACGTTCTGCACTTCTCCAAGTGTTCTACTGGTGTCCCTTGTCTTTCATACTTCTATTGGTTGTTGTTTTTCTGTTCTGCGTCGAACCTTATGCGCAGTAATCGCTTACATTGGTACCAATCTGTGATTGTCTCCTTGTGTGCGCCCCACCATCTTGCAGGTGTGGACTTAAGTGCTAAATCAAGTGCTAACAGTCTCTGATTCTCTAATACTACGTCTTTGTATTGTGTCAAGAATGTTTCCAAATCGTTTAGTCCGTGGAAACTGAGTGGTTCCCTGATTTTTGTGCCTACCCATCTTACTGCGCGGTCTATTCTTGCACATCTTCGTGTGGATACTTCATGTAGCCTCTGCTGCCAGTTCTCTAACCCAATGTCTGAGTCAGTTGCACATGAAGTAGTGCTCTGCTAACTGAGTACCCCATCTGCAATTGGGTTTACGTAATCCTCATCGCACACAGTTGTTTTGTACAACTGGTCGATTTCCTCTAACTCTAGGCAAGTAGATTCTACAAACCTCTCCCCTTCTGATGGGTCTAATGGTGCGATGACCCTATATTCTCCAGACTCAAATGTCATTTTCCTGGTTTTCAAATTGATTATGGCCTAGTTGTCAAACGCCCAATCCAGACCAAGCAACATTGGGTAAGGTGTTGTGCCGTCCACTATTTTGATGACTTCAAAGTTTGCTTTAGTGTGCACTCCATCAAGATCAACGGTCACTCCTTTCAATCGATCGATTGGTAGGAATCTATGTTGGTTTTCTAGTTTCAATTGGATAGGTGAGTATCATAATGTTGGCTCTCCCATGCATTGCCATGTCTTCTTTGGTAATACATTCACTTTCGATCCTAGATCCAGTATTATGTCTCCCATATTGCAATTTTTCAGGGTTTTTCCGGAAAAAGCCGTGATTTTCTGTCGTAACTTATTGTTCTATTTTTGGGGGTTTTTCATAGCGAAATGTATTTTACAGGGAAATGTGATGGCCCTAGTATTGAATCATTCATTAAAGAAAGAAAGTCAGCATGGGAAGAGAATTGGCCCCATTGGGTAGATCTCAAATTGCAAGGTGATGCTGTCATTTGGTGGAAATCGCCTGATTATAAGGAGATGATGACACTCTCCAATGGAGAATTTGAAAAAATATTGTTAGACAAGTGGTCTCATGGAGAAAATAAGGATAAAGAGAGAACCAAGAGTTTATTTTCATGTGAAAAATCTATATT
>SNQJ01S0093088.1:24698-34987 GCA_010110895.2 Picea sitchensis
ATTTCTAGAAGCCTATACAACAACATAGTTAAGAAAGATGTAAGGCTCTAGTAATTGTCAGTGACATAGTTAAGCAAGATGTATGGCTCTAGTAATTGTCAATGGCATAGTTAAGCAAGTATGCAAATAAAAGTGGAATGGTCGCAGACATATTTAAGGTCCCAATTTCTAGAAGCCTGTACAACAATCAAAAGGAGACTCTACATGATCACCACCTTCAATATGGTCAATGCGAAGGTGTTTTCTATTGGTTTGTACCCAATGTGGAATGAAACCAAATAAACTTGGAGGATCACAAATGAAATATCCCAATTCTCGTGACATTGAGGTACAAAAGTAGTTGAACTTGGAAATATTTGCACTCTATTTATGTGGATTGAAGTTAAATGATAATAATATATTGGTATATTTTAGCTATAAAGATTGTACTAATTAACTATTTTGGAGTTACAACCTACATTGTAGATGTTTTGGTTCTAGTAATGGTCAGTTTTGGTTCTATTAATTGTCAATAACAAAGTTATCATATACAGATGCAAATATGGATACAATAATGATACATCGAAATATGTATCTAAAAAATCCAATATGACCAGATATATGGGTATACATCTCGCAAAGACTAAAAATATGTGACTTTCAAATTTTGGAAAACTTAAAATATAGATAGGGTCTGAGAATTTTATGGTATTTCTATGACATTTGTGGGCTCTTAATGATATGTTGTTGTTTTTTTTAATTTATATGGTATATGGTATGTCATATATATATATATATATATATATATATATATATATATGTTGGTTGCTCTCCTCTATTCTACTATGAGCTTCTTATTGACCCAGGGTTCATGTCATTCAGGTTTTCAACAAAGCCTCTAAAACTATCAGCCCTCTTGGTAAACCAGAAGAAAACACAACACATAGAATGCATTGCGCAGTCTCACCCAAGATAGCTTTAATGGGTGGTTGTAAGACTCAGGTGTTTACAACCTGAGATTGAGCATGGGATATGAGATCTGTATTCAGAGCCATTTACTATAACTTGTGATTGTAACCTATTGTTATTCGTGACTGTGCATTACCTTCAACAACTTTTTTCCTTAATAACGCAACCATATTTCATAGCAATATAATAACCCATTCATTCATTAAGCACAATATTTAACTACTGAAAAGAGGATAAAGATATGCATGCATTCATCACATTACACAAATATTACTGTGGTTCACCCCCTCCTGGGCTACGTCCACAAAGATTTGGCTCTCGACTCTTTTATTATGGTAGTTCTACATCTACAGCGCCGCGCACTTACAATTCTCCTCAGATGGGTAAGATCTATACGAGGCGAACTAGACCACACCAGGCTCCTCAACATGCGATCTAATCCTCAAGATCTACCTTCTCTCCTCTCCTCTAGCTCCACAGTTTACAAAATAATTCATACCAAAACATTACATATCTAGAATAATGCAAATCCAATTACTAACTAAATCAGAACAACTACAAAATCCCTCAAAAATGCAGAACTCTTCCACAATACCTCAGTATCGGTATTTATACATCTTTGGCTATTCAGCCATTACAATTTGTTACCAAAACCCTAACCCTACTAACGTTAGGTCTTCCTCCCATGTGCGCGTGTTGTTCCTCCATCCAGTTGTCACTTTCCTTGTGCACACTTTCTTGCATGCACGCATGTTGCGTTTCCTTCCAGTTGTTGCTTTACTTTCTGCACACTTTATTTCCCCACGATCATCCTTTTTTCCACTTCAGCTTGCTGCCAACAGGCCCCCAACACTAACATGTGGCTCGTCCCGAGCCACCTAATCCTTCTGAGCTTCCTCGATCTCCTTAGTGATCGTCTGGAACTTTTCCTTGAGCTCTGTTGTTTGTGTCCGTGCATGCGCAGTCTTCTCCTTGATTGTGTCTACTACCTAGATTGCCACTTCATCGCTAATCAATCATGCACATTCTACCTGGGTTTGTGCTATCTGTGTCTTAGCTTCCTTTGCCTGTGCTAGTACTTCTGATACCCGCTCCTGCAATGGCTCCATTTGAGCCCGATGCTCTTGTTTCTGCATTTTTGCAGTGATGAGTTCTGCCTGCAGCTTCTTCATCTCCTGTGTCCCTTTGACTTGTTTTGGAATTGGTATTGTCTTTTGCTTCTGCTTGAGCTCTTGGATCGCTGCATTGATTATTTCCTCTTCCTTTCCCCACCATTAGATTTGGGGATCCTCCTCCAACCTAGTTCAAAGCTACGATGCTTTATCAAACAAGTCAGTTGCAGTGCTAACATGTTGCTCTATCTCCTGCAGCTGCGTTGTTGCTTCCTACTTTCTTTGCTCCTTAATTGTTGGTGGAGTGGTTGGTATGAGCTGTTCTCGGAAATTCTCAATCTTCTTTTGGTATTTCTCGATTTCTTGGACAATCTGATCAATATTTTCTGCTACTACAAGTTCATTCCCTTGCGCGGTGTTTGGAAGCTTCTCAAAAAATCCTCCTACTCTCCATTCCAGTTCGTTCCCACATTCTCTTTCCTCCTAAGTTTCAAACTTGGCCTACTCACAGGCTTTTTCCAGCACCTCCCAATTCTTTGTTGCTTGTTGTAATTTGATTAAGTCTTTGTGTGCACGAGACCATAGCTCGTGGTCGACACTAACCTGCAATTTATGTAATGCCCTGGATGGAATCCGCGTCAAGACTAATTGGATGTTGCTTAAATCCTTCAAGGGTGTCTACCCCACGATTTTGTCCATGCACAACATACTAGGTATGATGTAGAATGTTGTGTTTGCGTGCGGTAATGAGTGGACTGGATCTCGTTCTTCTACCTCCACTCTTTCCTCGGTCTGTGATGTTGATGGTTCTATGCCCCTGCTACTGCTTGCTATCTGCCCTTCCCCGATTTCTTTGATGAGTTGTTCTATGTCTACCAACTCCTCTTGGATCTTGTCCCTATGACATGCAGCATGGTCGAATTCCTCAGCTAGACAATCCTGGATAATTCCGGCGATCATCTTCCCATCGTCATCTGTGATCGTATATTCTGGCGATGTTCGTTGTGCCTTTGATTTTTTGCGCTCACCTCATGTTTGTGTGGTTGGTCTCTTATTTCCCCCTGGTTCCTGTGTGTTGGGATTTGAGGCGGTCTCCTGCACTCCCTCAGCTTGTTTTTGTTGTTCCCTGATCGGTTGTGTATTATCCTTCTTCCCCTTTTGGGTCCCTATCTTCTTTGGCCCTTCGTCTACCTATGTTGGCTTGCCTTGGCCCGTTCTTGGTTTCTTGGGCACTTGGATTTCTGGAGATTGCATTTTTCCCTGCTCTGCCTCTTCCTCTGTTGTTATTTCCGACACTTCCTGGGTAATGGTTGGAATCCTCCATTCCTCGGGCCATTCGCTTATGACCATGTCAATATCACCCTCTGTGATGCAATAGTGCATCTGTAGTCACTGTTTCGCCGAATCATTCTTTGCCTGTATCCACATTTTTTGTCATGTTGCCTGGAATTTGGTGATGTCTGCATATCGTGTGACAACTTCTGGTGTAATTCTCCACATCTTGGAGATGGATTCCTGTAGGTCGCATAGGTACCCTAAAAAATGGATTCGTTCGCCTTCTTGTTCCTCGAGTCTGGCCTGGATCTGAGCAACAAGTACCTCGCTCCCTGTGGCTTTGGTCTGGTACAAAAAACTACATACCTTGGCTCTTTCCATCCCATGAAGGCTATTAAGGTAATCAACCATGAGTAGTGGAACTGTGTGCCTAGGTCCTATGCATCCTTGCAGTCCTCTAGGAACAAGTTCAATAAGTATGGCGCCCAGCTCATTGAGGTGTCTTTTGCGCACTGGGTTGCAACTGCAACAACTCCAGCTGGGACTTCCTCCCTATGGCATTTTCTTAGCAGCTTGCAGGCTAAGATTTCCGTGCCCAATTGTGTGGATGCGTTGTTGATTCATTTGATGATGATCTCTCTTGTCCCTCTGGAGGTGCCATACTTCTTCTTCATCTCTTCCACTAGCACTTTCTCCTTGGTTTTGTCATCCAAAAACAAAGCAGGATCCATACACCGGATTGGTAATCCTGTTATTTAGGCAATAATCTCAACGGTTATGGGGACGGGCTTGTCCAGCCATATGCCCCCTCCATGTGTGACTACTAACAATTGTTTGACGCATGATGTTGCGTATTGGCCGCTGCCAAAATGTGGTAGGTCCAACATGCCTAAAATTTTTGTTTTCTCCAGCCCAGTTGCCCACTGGTATGGTTGGTTGATCGGTTCTCCAACTCGAGTTGTACCCATGGTCTATGTAAAGACCCTCTGCGCAAGTTCTGGGAACTTGGATTTGTTTGCTACATCATGGTCTGAATATTTGAGCTGCCCAAAATGGCCCAGTATCTCTGGTCCTACCTGTACCCCAGCTGGTATGCGTGGTAGAACAATTTTTGTTGCAGGTTTATTGCGAGGTGACCTTGGTATCTTTATTTTGTCTTTCTGTTGCAGTGGTGGCTGGCCGAAGTTCCAGCGTCTTTTGGTTGCTCCTCTATAACCCATTCCGGCCAAGCCAAGACATCTTCACCCGTATCCCCTACTGGGTGTTCTGAGATGGTCATTTGAGACTCATCTAGCTCCACTGTTGTTGTCGACTTCAGCGTCGTGCCATTGACTTTCAGAGTTGCTTTTGTATTCTCTAGTTACATCTCTTTCAGGGTTTCTGCTTCTTGGTTCTATGGCTCCTGCGTCATTGCTGGCGTATCTAGATTTGTGGCCTCTACTATTGGATGTTGGATTTCCTCCAGTATCGACGTGGATTGTACTGGCATTGTTTCTGGGGATGAGATTTCGTCGACATTGATGACCTCCGGCGGCTATTGTTCACCTTCTTTCGTCTGTCCTCGCGACCTAGTTTGAACTCTGGTCTTCCTGGCGGTCTGGCTCATTTCTGCTTGCTTAGGCGGTGAATGTCGAATGTCTGTTGGACTTGAACGGTTTGTGGTCTCTGTGAACTCTCTTTGTGTTCTTTAGCCTCTGTCGTTCTTTGTCCTTCTCTCTTCATGAATAGACTATGGGCTCCCTCATCCGTGTGTTGTATGGCTTTCCCATGAAGCTTGTCGAGGACGCTTCCTTGAGTATGGTTTTAATGCACCCTGATCACCAATTCAATGCATCTTTGGTGGTTTCGTACTTGTCATTACTCCTGCTGTGCCATATCCAGTTGGCACGATTAATGTGGTGTCCCATCGATCCTTGTTATCCTTTAATTCCTCCTAGTGTTGTCATGTCATCCTTCTTTTGTCGGCTCTGCTTTTCCCGCTTGTTTCCCTTTGGATGTGATCGTTATCATTTTCTGAATTTGTGTTTCTAAACTCGTGTGGCCTTTCTACCTCTGGCGCACTGCGCCCGCTTTGGTTTTGTTTCCTTTTTGTTCTTTTTTTATTTTTATTTATTTTTTACTACGCAGTTGATGGTCGACTGTCCTTATACAACTTCAGTCAGCTCCCATTGATCATTCCTCTGAGTTCTGCACCTGCTACATCTCTTAATTGTACAGTTCCTCCACCTGTGACATGTTTTACCTCGTACAGTCCTAACCAATGCATTCTAAGCTTTCTCGAGTGTTGAAACGATATGTTGTCATACATCAATACTAGATCTCCTTCCTTGAACATTTTCTTCTTGATGTGTCTATCGTGTCAAGCCTTGTCTCTGGCCTTCTGAACTTTTTGGTGGAATCCTTCTAAGATTCGGTCTTCCTCCATGGTCAGTAATTGGTTCAGTCTCTCATGTACTGCACCTCGTTCGGTCATTTGTGTGACAGATTCTAAGCGCAAACTTGGTACTAAGAATTCTAATGGCACCACTGCTTCTTGGCCATAAACCAGTTTAAATGGTGTGTGCCCTATCAACTTTTTGCATGTAGTCTTGTGTGCCCATAATACTACTGGTACTTTGAGGTCCCAGTCGTCTCTATTGGCATTACAGATCTTTTTCAGCATGTTCTCTAGAATTTTGTTGAAGGCTTCCACTGTGCCATTTGCCTCTGGATGATACGGTGTGCTCTTCTGATGATAGACTTCAAACTCTTCAATCATTACGCGGATGGTGTTGTTTATGAAGTGTGTGCCTTGGTCACTCATGAAAACTCTTGGGCACCCAAATCTGGTGACTACGTGTTCAAACAAAAAGTGCATTGTTGTTTCTGCGCTACAATCTTTTACTGGTGCGTCTTCTGCCCATCTAGTTAAATATTTTGTCACGGTGATAATGTATCGAGCCCCTGTTCTTTTGCGGTTGGGTTGATTGGTCCCACAAATTTTATTGCCCACTTGTCAAATGCATGTAATGTTACTTGTGGTCGTAATGGCATCTCGTCCCTTCTATTGGGTTTGCCTACCCTTTGACAGACATCGCATCCTTGACAGTACTCTTTCGAGTCTTTGTAAATCGTTGGTCACCATAGTCCTGCGCGCAATACCTTCTGCACGGTATCTTTACTTGCATAATTCCCTCCTTCTATTTCCTCGTGGGCTTCTGCTAAGACTCTTGGTCTTTCGTGTTCTAACACATATCTTCGCAAGATGTTGTTTGCGCTCATCTTATATAAATGTCATGCAATCAGTTGATAGTTGGTCGCGCATACTACTAGGTTTTTCTTCTGTGTGGTGCTATACTCTTGCGGTGCAGTACCTGTACTCAAGTACTGAATGATGTCTGTGAAGTATTCATCAGTAATCTGTACTGAGAATAGTTGTGCATCCGGAAAGTTGTCTTCTAAATTCATAGGTTCTTCTCCATTTGTGACCCTTGATAGGTGGTCAGGTCCTGCGTTCAATTTTATTGGTTTAACTATTACTTCCAAGTCAAATTCTTGAAATAATTGCAACCATCGATAGATTCTCCCCCCCAACACTGGCTTGTTGACTAGGTATTTCAGGGTTGAGTGATCTGTGAACATCTTAAAGTGTTTTCCCAATAAGTAATGCCTGAACTTCTGCAAAGCATAGACCATGGCTAGGCCTTCTCTCTCTCTCGTTTTATAGTTTTGTTCTGAGTCTGATATCTTTTTGCTTGCAAATGCTATCGGGTGATCCAAGTCTCCCGCTCCTGATTGCGCCAAGATAGCTCCAAGTGTTATGGCTGATGCATCTACATGCACGTGGAATGTCTTCTCCCAATATGGAAATACTAATATCAATGCAGTAACCATCTTTTCCTTCAAGGTATCCAAACCGTGTTGACACTCTTCGTTCCACTGAAAATTTGTATCATTCCTTAGCAACTTTTCCATTGGTGTTGTGATCTGCACATATCCTTTGATGAATTTTCTATAGTATCTTGTGTGTCCTAAGGTCACTCTTAGCTGACGAACTGTTTTTGGTGCTGGCAAGTTAACAATGACTGTGATCTTTGTCGGATCTACCAATAAACCTTGTTTGCATACTATATGACCTAATAGTATCCCAAACGGTGTTCCAAATATGCATTTATTTATATTAAGTGATATCGGGCACTGTCTACATCTTTCTAACTTCAGTCGTAAAACTTCCACATGGTTTTTCAATAGACTATAGACTGTGTAATCATCCAGGTATTCTTCATGAAACTGGTGGATGAATTATTTAAATGTTGCGATGACCACTCTGCAGAATATTGTTGGTGCATTCTTCAGTCCAAATGGCATGACTGTGTACTGATAAGTCCCCATTTTGTCGCAAACATGATCTTGTATCTATCCTCATGTTCTATCTTAATATGATGGTAGCCTAATAATCCATTAGTGAATGAATAAGCTTCATGTCCTCCCACATTCTCTAACACTTCATCCATGAATGGTGCAGGGAATGGGTTGTGTAGGCATGCATCGTTCAACTTCCTTAAGTCGACGCATATCATAATCCCTCCTTGTTTCTTGTCCTGTACTACCATTAGGCTTATCCATTCTGACTCCTCCACTGGTTCTATGATGTCATCTTTGAGCATCTTGTCGATCTCAGCTTTGACTTTCTGTTTATATATTGGGTTCAATCTATAGGGTCGTTGTCTAATAGGTATCGCGTCCGTTCTGAGTGGTATCTTCATTTCTCCTAGCTCTCCGGCTATACCCTTCATCTCTGTAAATGTTGTGGGAAATAGGTCATTGTATTCGCGCAACAACTATGTGATGCTTTCTACTGTTTTCTCATCCTAGTAATCTCCAATGTTGGCCATTTTGGGTTGTGTAGTTGTCCCGATGTTAACTTTCTTTACCTTGATCGGCACGGAAATGACTTCGGATTCTATGGGTGGGCCTTCCATGTCTCTCTCGCCTTCTACTTCTTCGATCTAAGTATCACGCGGATCATCTTCATTCGATGCTTCCTCCTATACATGGTAACATGCCAACAGGTCCTTGACTATCTGTTTGTTTCGTCATTGTTCTTTTGTGATCAATTGTATTTCTGGTTCTTTGATGAATATTACTCCTCTAATCCATTTAAGAGTTGTGTTTATGTTGGGGTTCTCATGTTCGAATGAGAAAATGATTGAAAAATTATGTTGCAATGTCGTCCAGTTCGCAGTTCCCTTGCACAATTCCTAGTCTGTATACCAATTCGCTGGTATGCCCTCTAGAGTGTGTATGAAGTAATGAGGCCATTCCTCTAGGGGTGTCATTTTCCACAACGTTCTGCACTTCTCCAAGTGTTCTACTGGTGTCCCTTGTCTTTCATACTTCTATTGGTTGTTGTTTTTATGTTCTGCGTCGAACCTTATGCGCAGTAACCGCTTACAATGGTACCAATCTGTGATTGTCTCCTTGTGTGCACCCCACCATCTTATGGGTGTGGACTTAAGTGCTAAATCAAGTGCTAACAGTCTCTGATTCTCTAATACTATGTCTTTGTATTGTGTCAAGAATGTTTCCAAATCGTTTAGTCCGTGGAAACTGAGTGGTTCCCTGATTTTTGTGCCTACCCATCTTACTGCGCAGTCTATTCTTGCACATCTTCGCGTCGATACTTCATGTAGCCTCTGTTGCCAGTTCTCTAACCCAATGTCTGAGTCAGTTGCACATGAAGTAGTACTCTGCCAACTGAGTACCCCATCTGAAGTTGGGTTTACGTAATCCTCATCGCGCGCAGTTGTTCTGTACAACTAGTCGATTTCCTCTAACTCTAGGCAAGTAGGTTCTACAAACCTCTCCCCTTCTAATGGGTCTAATGGTGCGATGACCCTATATTCTCTAGACCCAAATGTCATTTTCCTGGTTTTCAAATTGATTATGGCCTAGTTGTCAAACACCCAATCCAGACCAAGAAACGTTGGGTAAGGTGTTGTGTCGTCCACTATTTTGATGACTTCAAAGTTTTCTTTAGTGCGCACTCTATCAAGATCTACGACCACTCCTTTCAATCGATTGATTGGTAGGAATCTATGTTGGTTTGCTAGTTTCAATTGGACATGTGAGTATCCTAATGTTGGCTCTCCCATGCATTGCCATGTCTTCTTTGGTAATACATTCACTTCTGATCCTAGATCCAGTATTATGTCTCTCATATTGCAATTTTTCAGGGTTTTTCCGAAAAAAACCGTGATTTTCTGTCGTAACTTATTGTTCTATTTTTTGGGGGTTTTCATAGCGAGATGTATTTTACAGGGAAATGTGATGGCCTTAGTATTGAATCATTCATTAAAGATAGAAAGTCAGCATGGGAAGAGAATTGGCTCCATTGGGTAGATCTCAAATTGCAAGGTGATGTTGCCATTTGGTGGAAATCGCTTGATTATAAGGAGATGATGACACTCTCCAATGGAGAATTTGAAAAAATATTGTTAGACAAGTGGTCCCATGGAGAAAATAAGGATAAAGAGAGAACCAAGAGTTTATTTTCATGTGAAAAAACTATATTACAGGTTCATGGTTGTATTCATAAAGAAAATATCATTGTTTCTACTAACCCTAGTTGCATGCATAATTTTATCAATGTTCAGTTGGTTAATAGATTGCGAGTTTCAATAAAGAATATTCAAAGCACAAAGGTTGAGGGTGAAAATGTTCAAATTTTTAAAGATTTGAATATTACCATGGATAAATATGTGTTGCATTCAGATTTTTATGCTATGGATATGGATGAAGTGAATATTGTTTTGGGATATCCTTGGATAGAATCAGTGGGTATCATTAATATTAATGTGCAAAATAAGTTTTTAAAGTTATGGTACAAGAAAACGAAAATCACATTGCAGGATGTGTCTCTTAGTAAGAAAGATGGACCCATGGAAGCTAGCAAAGAAGTTATTGCCCAGTCTG
>SNQJ01S0093088.1:34997-67325 GCA_010110895.2 Picea sitchensis
TGAGGACCAATCTCTCACACCTTGAGATCAACTTCAAGATTAACCTACTCTCCTTAATGATGCATTGATTTATTATACATGTCTTTGACCTTTGGGCTTCAATCATCTCCACACCTTCTGCAATGGTTCATTTATTAACCCAATATTTTAGCTTCCTTTGACCAACTCATCACTTTGTCCCATGTGCTCTTTCTTTCCTCCTACATGAACAATATTCTATGCCTTATGTTTCTTCTATGTGTGAACACTATGTTTTCACTTTCAAAGTTACTTCCCTTCTTGTGCATACACTTCATCACACATCCTTAGATGTGTTGCTGCATATGATCACACGTCTATATATTTTGACATCAAACTCCCTATGGTGAAAAGGATTTGTGCACATCATCATTCGCTCCCTCCACAAAAAATTCTTCGTGCAATATTTGGTATCCAATTCACAAAATATTGTTTGTATTTGGTGCCATGTGTCTTAAATACCTTCTCTTCCAAAACTTTTTTTGTATCACTAGTTACTCTTTTCTTGGAATTTGATTCATCCAATCGAGTTCAAGATTCTCTTTCTCATATTTTTCATAAACTTCAATGAAGTCATAACCTACAAAATCCTAAAAGTCCTTCATTCTGAAGGTAATATAAATGTCCAACGCCTTTGGAAACTCAATTTCATAGGCATTATATCTGAATTTTCTCTTTATTCTACATGGTCCAATCTTCTTCACATTCAACTTATTGTATGTTCCCTTTGAGTAACAATATTCACTCAAATGTACCATGCTACTTTCTCTCGGACTTTTTTGAGATAGCATAGATACTTTCCTCATGTGCTCAACAAAAGCTTCAACTTCATCACTCCTTTACATATCAACTAAATCTATAACACCCTTCAAATTGCATCTTTACACAACTCGGAAAGGTGATAATACAATCAATATATTGATCGTGCTATTCTAGGAAAACTCAGTGTGTGCTAAAAATTGATCACATTGTTTTGCCCTACTTCTTGCTAAGCATCTTAGAAGATTACCCAAACTTTTGCTTACAACTTATGTATGTCCATTTGTGTATTGATGGGTTGTTGAGTTGTATTGTAAACTCATAGCTAGCTCTTCCACAATGTCCTCTAGAAATGACAAAAAAAAACTAGTATCTTTCGTTGATGTAATTATCTTCGTTGCCCCCCTTAAAATGTAGGGCATATTTCGCATTTTCATGGGCTTTATTTTCTCACTAGCATGGTAAGATAAGGTAAGATAAGTATTTAATGTCCAAAAAATTACCACAAAATTAGGTCAATGGGACTAAAATCATGTTATCGCAGGATTTGTACTTGTGCAAATCCCCACCACAAGTCCCTAAATCTTGTGTAACTATGGAAAATCCTACCACTGTCACCTTAGTAAGAAATTCCCTTGTTTTAGTGATGGAGGAGGTCCACCATAGGGGAGGCTTCCCTGTTGACCCCAAGGGATCAAAGTAGCAAGTAAAGTGGCCAAGCCTACTTCCCCCTCTCTTGATCGCCTAAAGATT
This sequence comes from Picea sitchensis, assembly GCA_010110895.2. Classification (NCBI taxonomy): domain Eukaryota; kingdom Viridiplantae; phylum Streptophyta; class Pinopsida; order Pinales; family Pinaceae; genus Picea; species Picea sitchensis. The sequence continues at coordinate 36,528 of SNQJ01S0093088.1, forward strand.
AGTCTAGCTCATGATGGTAAAGGAGATATGAAGTTGTTTGAGTACCTTCCCAAAACAAGAAAACTTTATAGCATATATGTAGTGATTTCCAATTTAGACTTGCAAGAAATACCTTTTGACGACACTAGACAATGAAAGTTGTTATGGTTGTTATCAATTTGCAGCGATGAACAAAGTACAACAACAATGAATAAATTATAACAACAACAACAATTATGCTTCAAAAATGCAACAATTGACAAGGAAAACTTAGCATAAATTCACTAGATTAATATCCAATTGTTAGGTGCACTTTATGAACAAGTCAAGCTACCTTTACAAGAGTGTGTGCAGCAAATAAGAGTGTCATCATATGGTTGTAGCAAACTTTTGCAACAACAAGAAGTTTACTAGCAAGTTAGTGAGTGTTAATGTTAGCAAAGTTAGTAGAGAGCTTGAGAGAATCGACAGAGAGTGTTTGTTGATCAATTTCACCATAAGAGAGATGTAAATTCAATGTCTTTGGGGGGCATGGAGTCTTTATAACAACAATACAATAATGCTTGAAGATTGAGATAGAAAACACTAATAGATAGGGCTTAAACTCTAATGTGCTAGCACATTAGGGCCTTAGGGTTTAAGCCTTAAAAAAAAGGATTGCTAAAGTGAAAGCAATTTTGGGCTCTAGCAACATTTTCTCCCTTCTTAATACTTCAACCAGGTCAATAAATCAAGTGTCTAGGGATAAAATCCTAAAGTACTAGCACTTTAGGGATTTAGGATGCTAACCCTAGCAAGGAGATTTCACCAATTTTAAACAAGAATAACCTTGTGAGAGGAGGAAGCACTTATGCTCCTCTCTTAAGGTTTTACCAAGCAAGACGTCTAGCATAAATAAGAAATATTAATCATGCAACATAACAACATAAAGATAAATTGCATAAAATTGACTTACTTTAGCCAAGAAACCAAGAGAAAACCCTAATTCCATAAATTCTTCTTCAAAATCAACAAAAGCATCCACAAAATGATCCTCCAAGCATGGCGCGTTACTAGAAAATTTCTCCCAAGACAGGGAGAAAATTTCATACTAGTTCTCACAAATGGTGAGGAATGAATCATGAGAAATGAAAATGAGACCGTCCTCTATTTATATGATGCCATCTAAACCAATTTGTTCACTTAAAATTGTCAACAACAAATTAGAAGAGGTTCGAACCCCTTCATTTTCCTTTACAATATGAAAAAATGAAAAATACATGAAGTAAAATCCTAAAAAGGGCGACATAGGGCTGAAAAGTGAGACATCAAGCCTCAAGAGGAGAACATTGGGCCTCCAAAGACCATGTGGCTTGCTCTCAAGTGAAAAAGTGTCATGCAATGTGTCTCCTCCTATAAAACCACCTCTGAAAGCACATCATCCATCAAACCCTATCCTCCAAGGTGACATGAGGGGTTGAAGGGTGACATCCTAGGCCTCCAAAGGTCACGTCCAATTATAGAAGGTGATGCCACGTCCAGTCCATCATCTTCCGATGGGCAAGGTCCTACAAAGACAAACAAATACACCCTCCAAATGTCCACAAGTCATATGAAGCATGCCAAGTAAGTCACATTTAATAAAAGAACCACCCAAGCAAGTGCATCAAATCCCCCCTTTTCAAATTAAACAAATTCCCAAAGACCTTATAAACTTTGCCAAATTTAGGTATGGGAGGAGTGTCATGGTGCCCTATTGGGTAGACCAATCCCGAAGTCAAGGAATGTTTCCCAAGAAGACCCTATCTAGATCATGTAATGAGTATGAGGTGGATAGGGGAAGGAATCTTAGGCATGGGATCCTTGACATATCAAGGGTTCATATTGTCTCATTTATGGGTGCCTTTGTGGAGGGTGTGCTACATCTTTGAGTTCCCTTTATTTGTAATGCAACATTTTTCCAAGCCCTTTACTTATTAGATCCGAACATTGAGTATTGTGTGAAATGGAAAGGAAAAGAGCACCGCAATGCCACTTGAAGTCGGGACAAATTGAGTGTTATGTGCACTAGAAATTAAATAACATCGCAGTGCATTGCCCCATCAAGCGAGACATTTTTTATTTATTTTATTTTAAGAGTCCTTTATTCCTTTAGAGAATTGTTTCATGGATTTTTGGAATTTATGATGAGATTTTATGTATGATTTCAGCTACAACACCTTTGGGCCTTTAGCCCCTTGTTCTCGTGAAATGAGGTGCAAGCCCTGCTTGGGGTCAATGCACCCAAAAACCCAAAAGATGAGGAAACAAAGGGGAATAAATGTGGAAAGTGGTAAGTATGAGCGGGAATGGTACGATGACCCTTCAAGGAAACCCCCCAGTAGCAACCCTTTTCCCAAGGGTGACCAACTTACCAGGATACCATGCCAACCACCAAGGTGAAATCATGAAAAAGATGTAATTTCCAAGCAAATGTTCCATAATCAAGAAAGGAATCTTTGCAACATTCTTAAATGATTCAAATATTAAAGTGACACTTATCATAAGATTGAACTTGTTACCTCATGAAGCAAGACCTATTGTCTTCTAGGAGCCTGGTCGATGTAGTGGGTGTTACTCTGTTGTAGATGATGATGGTGAAGCATGGTGAAGAAGAGGGGCTCTATGGGTTGTTTTGTCCATCCAACTCTCGACACTCCATGTCTGCTACCTGTTGGCCTCGAGACATCGTATCCTTAGTTACCAACCCTAGGATGGGGGGTAACATATGGCTCCTACATGGGGACATGTGCTCGTCGTAGAGCGCATGAGAACCTCAACATATCTTGGTATGACATGTACCTACACACTCAAGAAAATTGTTAAAATTGGAGGGGTGGTGAAACACATCTCTTATTCATATGGAAAAATGATAGCTACCAAAATCTAGAGAAAAACTTGAAAAAGAAAAATTTTATGATATTTTTATTCCAACATATCAATATGAGTATGAAAATCATACAAATGTAACATAGCAAGATGTTAGGATGCAGGAAAAACAATATGTATGTGGATCCAAGCAAAACGCAACTATAATAGCATGACATGTGTGATGCAACATATATACAATGCAATGCAGGATGCAAATGCCTACCCTAACCTACCTACCCTAGACTACATCACGCTCAAGAATTCAAGTCCCATCAAGGAAGTAGGGCTTGAGAAGGCTTGCATTAACTCTCAACTTCAGCTTCTTCCCTTAAGGTGTTGCTAGGTTAAATGAGTTGAGACCTGCCTCGCTTATAATCTGGTAGGGTCCAGTCCACAAACTATCAAACTTCTTATGCATTATTGGTTTCTTGCTTCTTTTGTCCCATAGTAGCACTTGGTCTCCTTCTCTAAAGACTCTATATTTAGCTTTGTGATCAAATGTTCCTTTAATCTGTTACATTTTACTACACCTTAGGTCTAGTCTATTGTTTCCACAGTTATACACAATTAACCCAATTGAACATTAAACATAAACACAGTGAGATGCCTAACTTCTTATAGCATAGTAGAACATATAATAAGATCATAGATGAATCATTAATACACAAGAGACACAATATTTTTGTTTTGTAACTTTATCCAATTCTCCAAATCTGAGGACCAAAACCAGTCCTCTCAAAGTTACCAAATATGAGGACAGAACTAGTCCTCTCAAAATTACTAAATATGAGGACAAACTTGTCCTCCAATATAAAAAACAAGAAACCAAACCTCAACAATATTCTGGAAATCTCCTCTGCCCAAAAATCTGATGTAGACCACCTGTACGACCTGCTGAGGTCGCCTGGCATCATCTTATACAAACGTGTCCCTACCTAGAAGAGCTTGTATGGATGTACACGACTATTCCTTCAATGATCCACATATGTACGTGATTGTTCCCACTGCAACCCACGTACATGCAAAAAAATGTACGAACACTTTGTACGGCTCGCTCCACTTCGTACAATATCTTCCTTATGAGGTTGTGTCTCTCTCCCGCACACGAGGTGTGTATTTCCCTACCAAGAACAGAAAATAGAGAGTCCTGAAGCTTAGGCCAGATTTTTCACCCTAACATAATTTCCCTTTATTGAAATCACCCAGCCTCTTAGCACAAGTGCACACTCACTTATGCTAACTCCATTATTCTATAATGATAAAATGAGATGTCACATGACCTCTCTCCTTTATATACAATCCTTGGGGGTCACCATAGAATCCCCTCCATAGTTCAACATCAAATTAAGCTTTCCTTGTGGATGTGAAGCCCCAACACAAGCCCACAAATCCCATCACCAAACCCATGAATCCCCCAACCAAATCCAAGGGTGTTTTCACCAAACTGAAAGGCTAATTTGGTCCCAACGAAGATTCCCGCATGCTTGAAACCTTGACCTCTTGTGGGAATACCTCTCGAAGCTACAAAATTTGGCACTCCCTCTTAGCGAGGGAGGTATCACATCCAACATCAGTTGGTTGTACCTCTAGTACTAGAAGCATCTCTCTCCCAAATCCAAGGTGGTATGCTTCCTCATTTGTACGCCAATAGTCCAAACTGGCTACTCCCTCTGTCATTGCAGAAAATGGGTTTTTGAACTTTGTCACGTCTAGCTGGTTGGCTGCATCCACGGTCAGTGAGGAAAAGTTTGTTTGACTAGTCGCATCCTCGGTCACTGAGGAAATATTTGTCTGATTGGTTGCATCCTTCATCACTATAGCACATCCTGCTAAAACACATGGATACTCCATACATGTCTCACATGCCCTAGAAACCTCCTGCCTCTGAAGCTCATGTCTGGCCTCCTCTATCACAGTAGCATAACCTGCTGAAATACATGGATCCTCCATGGATGTATCATATTCCCTAGAATCATCCTTCCTTTGAAGCACTTGTTTGGCCTCCTTCAGCAATGACACATGTCTTTCAGTCATGGAATATGTCTCTCTCTCAACTGAACTTGAGGGGGAAATCCCTCTAGATGGCCATCTCTCCCTCTGAGCCAACTAACTCTCCCCGAGATCAGGCTCACTCTGATATTGCATGCTTCACCTAAAACTTGACTCCCTCTGAGTTTGCACATCCCCTGGGTTCATTTTCTCTTTGTCCATTGTCCTTTGCATAGTCCTGGGAGGTTTCTCCTCCCACCTAGATCCTAAGGATTGAATCCCTTTGAACTTTATCTCCCTCTAAGTCTATATCATCGGTGGGGTCACCTTCCTCACCACTCGTGGAGCCACCTACTCCTCCTCATCTTTCTCTCTTCTCCTGTTAGTCACAACGCTCATAGGTTGGCCCCTCAACCTATATAGGTTTCCCTTCCTAACTCCAAGAACCACTTCTAGTCTGAATCTAGACCATCTGGGCACAAGCAGTACTTGTCCATATTGAAACAATACATGATAGCCCTTCCTCTCAATCTTCGAGACTAAGAGGGCACTCCTCCTGAGTTCTGGAACCCACAACACATTCAACACCCTCAGTATCTCTTCTAACTCCAATCAAAATGATATAGTACCAGATCCTCGTACTGAATGATTGGCTCTCGTACCAAGCTCCACACATAAGTCTAATCTAGTCTCTGTCAGAGTGTCAAACAACTCTCTAGCACCTATGATAAGGAAATATGTTTCGTTATCCACCAACCATCTCTCCCCGCTGAAGACAATACTTGAAAGGAAGGAGACCAACAAGATCTCCCTCTAGAACCTCTCTGCAACCTCATCAACCTCTGTTTTTTATGTATGTTTCCTTCTTCCTCTTTCCTTCTGGTGTGGACACTATGAAGCATAATTACCAAATTCATGGCACTCATAACATCTAATATTACTAAGATCATTTTTTCATCTCGACTCTAGATATGCTTCTCTCTCGGGAGAAGCCCTTCTCCCTTGCAGACCTCTTCTATCTGTAGAACCCTTTCTTCCCTTTCTTGTGTGGGCTATAAGGGCCTGGTTCTCATCACCGCTACTCTTCACCACACCATCCATATCATCACTGGATGCTAACCGGGTCTCCTCTTGGATACAATCAATCCATAATTTGTCAAAGTCTGGTAACCTATCTCACGCACAGATCCCCTACACAAATGGTTCCCAAGAACTGGGAAGACCTCTCAGTGCTACATTCACCAACTCAACATCCTGCATTGTTTCACCAATAGTTGTGAGTTGATCTCGAATCAGAGTAATCTTCATAAGATAACTAACAATTGTGTCTTCACTGGTCATCCTAAAAATCTAAAGTTGATGCTTCAAGTGCAGCATCCTGATGGTATTATTTCTTTGGTAAAGACCCACCAAAGCATCATACATATCCTTGGTAGTTGTGTTAGTAACATTTTTCGTCCGAGGCACAAGAGTATTCAGGATTGCAAATGGCGCGAGGAGCGTTGGGTGCAGTTCACAGAAGAAATCTATTTCGGGCTTAAATCAAGCGAGCGGGCACTTCATTCTTCTGCGGCAAGAATTCATCGATAGAGCAGAGCAGCGGTTGATGGGTTGTTGCAGCTAACTGAGTCGCGCTAAGTATGGCACAAAGGGTTTTCAAGGGGCGTAAATCGCTATCAGTACAAGCGCAGTAGTTATTTCTCGAACTTAGGGTTCGTAAGTTCGGAGAGCGAACTATGTCTTTTAGTTGCGTGAGATTGCAAGTTACGAAAAGTGCCCAGAGGGGGTCAACCTTTGTTGACCATCGCGTCTCGGGACTTCGCGAGGGGAGAATTCCAAAGTTTGATACTCCAGCTCGCGAAGCCGCGAGTTGCGAGAGGCGTTAGTACCTGGGCTCTAGCCGACGATTACATGCAGAGAGCGCTGACCAGAAAGGGGGCCCGAACTGTATCGCCATCTCGAGGATAGAGAGTTTAGAAAAGGGAGCCGAGGGTCTTTGACCCATGAACTCGCGAATCACGAAAGGGAAAGAACTTTTAAATTTGGGCCCACAGTATCAGGGGGCAGTCTCAGTCGTCCATTTGAAGTGGACACCTGGTGCACAATTAGGCTCCCCGCCTTTTCGCCCATCGTGGTTTCGAAGCACAAGAAACAACTCCCTCCTATCCTCGATGAGCGAAATGATGAGAGCTGCCAAGGCCTGGGGCCCACAGCAGCGTCAGGAGAATTTAGGACCGTCAGATTTGAGAAAGACGTGTGGCGCCCAGTTGATTCGTCTCAGCGTTTCGCCCATCGCAACTATGATAAGCAAGGTCTAGCATCGCTATATTCCCGATGCGCGAGGTGCCGGGAGTGTCCAGGACCCGTGCCCACACCATCACCGAGGTGCATTCAGAACCGTAAGATCTAGAGGGGCGTGTGGTGCCAGATTAAGTCGTCTTGGCGTTTCTCTCATCGCGATTTCAAGAAACAGGGATCCGCCCCCTCCTATTCCCAAACGCCGAAAGCGCCTTGGGAATAAACACAGGGTCACAGTCCGTGGTCACTTGGGGAAGAAAGGAACTGTGCAAAAAAGGTCTGAAGGCGCTGAGTCCAGTCGCCGAAAGGATCATCGCGAGTTCCAGGTGCCATCGGATACGATTTCGCTCCTGGTTTCCGCTTGGAGTAAATGCAGGCAAGAACGGGTGGTTGAGACCTCCTTTCATTCATTAAGTGTGAGGTATGGAGATTCTGGCAAGCGGTCTGCTCGAAGGAAGTTTTGTGTACTGTTTTTTCCAAAGAAACCATGCCGAAGTCCTCGACTAGACAGAGAAGTCTCCACACGCCATTTTGGCCTTTAATGTTTCAGCTACCTCCCCTGCAAAGCCCATGCGAAGTTAAAGAGATGCCTGACGAAGGAATTCCTCTCAAAGACTGATTGAAGGGACGCTACGCCTTGGAGGACGAGTGTGCCTCTGTTGGGAAAATCTACCCAAGTATATGTATTCAGTTTTTACATTTTGGAAAGGATCGATGGTAGAGCGAAGCTCCCGATTGTAAAGTTTTAACATACACTCTAGTTCTTTGGTTATGCATTTGCATGTAAGATTTCTTGTTTAATGAGAGACAGTCTTCTCAATCCATCTAGTTTTCGTCTCATACTGAGGGAGTTCATGATTGACTGATTCACATGAATTATTGTAGTTGTGTTATGATAAAGGGTTTATTGTGGCACTATTGTATTCTCTGGTTTTCTGCATTTGAATGTAAGAAGATCTCGTGTTTAAATGAATTCTCCTACAGTCTGTTAGGAACCTAATGTTAACAACAAACCTCTGCTTTCCTCTTATACAAGTCTTTCCCCTACTCACCCTTACTACGACTCACTGTATGAAGTTATCTAAGACCTCACTGGCCCATGCATGCCTGGCCTAGTTTCGGAGTTAGAACCACATCGTTTTGAGTTAACTTCCATTTGATCACCCCATTAAAAAAATCGTGACATAAACTGATGGGCGTCGGGCTCTGCTCCTGCTGCAATCCAGGAGTGACTTCTGACGCCAACATTTCTGGCGTCGTTGCCGGGGACGAAGTTGAAAATTTTCCCCAGGATTGAACGACATTGAGCCTCTAATTCTGAAGGTGCATTAGGTATCATAGCCTTTGAAGATTTCTACTGTGCACCTGGCAACTCCATTGTGACGACTCCACTGGAGCGAACCTCCTGTTTTAGTTGTAGCTTCCAGAGGCAGACATACACGGTCCCATCCACAGCTGCCCCTAGCTACGCCTGTAGTCGATCCCAAGGTGATTTTCAAAAAAGGAAAGGCCTTTGAAGGAGAAACTTCCACCGCTGAACCAGGTAATCCGCTGTCTCCTTCTGTAGAAACTCCATTTTCTTCTTCTCAGCCCCCTAGCAGACCGTTTTCTGAAGTTTCCCGCTTCTTGAATTTCGAGAGTGTTCCTGCTGAGTTTTCCCCTCCCGGTCTGGGATTGGAGGGTGAAATCCTTGTCACTTCCCTTTCCCTTGAAGTTGTACCTCGGCATAGGCCCAGGACCGCGGAAGACTTCCCCACTCCTCCTCTTGTTACTACTGCCTCTTCTGCGCAGAAAAAAGCATCTGTTGACTCTAGCACACTAGTCCTCTACCTAAATCCCCCATTATTTCCTGGAAGCTCATTCCCAGTATCCCCTTTTCGAGTTCCTTCTCCTCCGAGTTCTCCTCCATCTAATATTCCTATGGCCGGTGCTAATCCCCCTCTGAATAGAATGGATGCCATATTCGCTGCCAGATATGCCCCCTTAGTCCTACCCCATCCTATGAATCCTCTCCCTGCTGGAGATTACTTGAAATACATGCCCAAGTTCACTGGGGAAGGGGACATAACTGCAGAAGAGCACCTGGCTGCTTTCTACAGTTATGCAGACAACCTGAACATTGAAAATGAAGATGTCTGGATGAGAGTCTTTGTCCAGAGCCTAGATGGCGAGGTGAGGAAATGGTTCATAGGATTGGCCCCCGGAGCTATTGCTTGGATCGAAGTCCTGGATAGTGCTTTCCTGAGGCAGTGGGGCGATAGGAAATATTTCATGTACTACATGACAGAGTTCAGGTCTTTGAAGAAAATGGAAGGAGAGTCTGTCTCTGACTTCTCCAAAAGATTTAATAAGATGTATAATAAAATTCCTACCGAAATAAAACCCTCAGAAGCCTCAGCCAAAATTTCTTATGCTAGTGTGTTTGGCCCCGATTTCTGTATTTTGTTGAGAGAAAGAAGAGCCACCTCCTTAGCTCAAATGCAAGATGCGGCCATAGAGGTGGAATCCAATGTGTTAGCAGCTGATAGACTGAGGAACAAGGCCAACGCAGACAGAAGAAAGGGAAGGTCAGAAACCTCAACTTCTGGATCATCGGTGCCCCACCCTCAAGTGGATGAACTGACCAAGATGGTGAAGTCTCTGTCTGCAGAGATGGAGAGAATGAAAGTCGAGGGGAGGCAAGCATACAAGGGCCCTCAGAACGTCGAAAACAAAGGAGGTTTCAGGAGGTCGAACAATTTTACTCCCCCGAATGTGCAAAGAGAGAGGGGAAGAGACAGAGAAGACCAGAAAATTCAGGCCCCTTTCCAAAAAAAAATTGTGGCCGAGGGGGAAGAAGGGGAAACAGATGAGATTGATCCTGAAATCCACTGCTTCGGAGACACTCCTCATTTTCCTCATCTTGCTCAATCAGCATATGAGGACTCTCTCATGGTTAGTCAACTAAATGAACTGAGCAAGGAGAACAAGACTAGTGGCAGCCAAGGCAAGTATGATCTGAGGTCTAAGAGAAAGACAGTAACACCCGATGTTCCTGACCAGTCCACTAGAACAGAGAGACCTGCTAATGAAGTAGAGGACAGTCTCAGAGGTAAGAAGACCCAATCCCCCTCTCACATAGTTCAGAGTCATGTTCCCGAAATAAGAGAAATCCAAAAGCTTACACCTTCTTTTAATTTCGAGCATGAAATTCAAAAAATTACAATCCCTGTGCCCCTAACCGAGTTGATTAAACATGAAGGGTTCAAGAAACGCTTCTCTGAGCTTTTACAGTCTGAGATCTCATGCCTTCCCACAGACTCCATTAATTTGCAAGATGAAAATCGTGTAGTTATTTTGGGTCCTATGGTAGAATATAGGAATGACTCATCCCCTCCCTTCTACACTTCCTTGAACATACATGACAAGGTGCTGCACAACTGCCTGATGGATTCGGGGGCTTCTCACAACCTCATGCCCAAAACTGTCATGGAAGAATTAGGACTAGAAGTCACCCGAGCCTATCATGACCTTTATTCTTTCAACTCCAAGAAAGTTCAATGTCTCGGGGTTATCAAGGACCTAGTCGTGACCTTGTTTTAGTTGCCCATGAAAAGTGTGGTCATGGATATTGTAGTGGTTGATGTCCCCCCCAAGTTCGGTATGTTGTTATCAAGATCTTGGATAAAAAGACTCGGGGGAACCTTGCAGATGGACCTCACATATGATACTATCCCAGTGTTTGGAGGAGAGCATAGAAGACTATACAGGGAAGCCCAACTGGCCTATATAATCAATGATGAGGCCAACCCTACCAACCATCCCATTTTTGCCTTAGACACTGATTTAGGTTCCAGTGTGCTTCAACTCACCAATGCTCTCGAACCTCCTCTTAAGCTCAGAAAGCAACCCACCGCTTCCCATAAGTTTCCTCTCTCCATCACTCCTGTCTGGAAAATTTTCTTTGATGGAGCCTCTTCCAGGGAAGGTGCTGGTGTTGGGGTATTTTTTGTATCACCTGCTCAGGAAACCATATCTCTGTCGTACAGACTAGAATTTGAAGCTACCAACAATGTGGTAGAGTATGAAGCCCTTGTTCTAGGATTGAGAGCTGCAAGGGAAATGGGAATTCAAGAGGTAGCAGTGTTCGGAGATGCAGAGTTGGTGGTCCAACATATCAGAAACGCTTATCAGGCTAAGCACCCTTGACTCAGAAATTACAGAAATAAAGTATGGGACCTAATTGACAATTTCTTCTCCGCCTTCAACATCTCTTTTATTCCAAGGGAGGATAATACTATGGCCGATTCTTTAGTTGTTTCAGCTAGCTAGTTCAAGGTCCCTCAGCCGTCTATGGCCAAATATGATGTTGAGATAAAATATAGACCCTATGTACCAGACAATGTCAAGCATTGGAAGGTATTCGAAGATGATCTGGAAATCGAGAAATTTCTCCAATCTGTTGATGAATTTTCTGCGTTGCACATTGATCAGGATCCTGATACAGAAGATAACCCTCACTCTGAGGTGTTTTTAAATAAGATTGCTAACCACTAGATCATTCAGCTACCTAGCAATCACATTCCGAGGGGACTAATTCCTTTAGAAAGATTGTTCGATGGGAATGATGTGGCAATGAAGGGTAGAGTTTCATATGAAGATGTTGATACAGCCGAGTGCAACATTGGCACACCAGAGGAGCCTAAGTATGTCAAGTTGTCAAGGAGTTTGACCACAAAACAAAGGGCTAAATATACTGAGTTGCTGAGAGAATTCGTTGATGTGTTTGCATGGACTTACGAAGATCTCAATACGTATGACACATCCGTCATCGAACACAAGATCCCACTGAAGGAAGGGGCTAAGTTGTTCAAGCAGAAGCTAAGACAAATAAATCCCATGTTGTTGCTTGTCATGGAGAAAGAAGTGAAGAAGTTGTTAGAGGCCCAGATCATCGTCCCCTTGAGATATTCCGAATGCGTGGCCAATTTGGTTCCGGTTAGGAAGAAAAGTGGAGAAATCAGGCTTTGTGTCGACTTCAGGAACCTGAATAGGAGCTCAAAGAAAGATAATTATCCCTTGCCCAACATGGAACACATTTTGCAGAAGGTAACCGTTGCATCTAGGATTTCCATGATCGACGGTTTTTCTGGCTATAATTAGATATCAGTCATCCCTGAAGACAGAGAAAAAACGACCTTTACCACTCCTTGGGGCACATTCATGTACGCCAAAATGCCTTTTGGGTTGATGAATGTAGGAGCTACATTTCAGCGAGCCATGGACATAGCTTTTATCGGAGAAAAAGATTGGTTTGTGGTGATCTATCTGGATGACATAACAGTCTTCTCCAGGTCTGACAAAGAGAACTTCTGTCACCTGTGAAAGGTTTTTTCGAAATGTCGAAGGTTCAGCCTTTCCTTTAATCCCAAGAAATCTTTGTTTGCTATGGAGGAGGGGAAGCTATTAGGCCATATAGTATCAGCAGAAGGAGTGAGGATTGATCCTAGCAGAGTGGAGGCAATTCGGACCCTGTCACTTCCCAGATCTAGGAAGGAAGTTCAGGCCTTTCTGGGAAAGATTAATTTTCTAAGGAGGTTCGTCTCGAATTTCGTTGAGCTAGTGAAACACATCACAACCATGCTCAAGAAGGGAAATGAAGTGAAATGGACCGCTGAACCCAAGGAGTCTTTTGTCCAAATAAAAAAAGCATTAACTGAGGCACAAGTGTTGATCAGTCCTGACTATTCGAAAGATTTCCTAATTTTTTATTTCGCCTCTTTTGATACGGTAGCAACGGTCTTGTTGCAAAGAAATGAGGAAGGGCGAGAGCAACCCATTGCCTTATTTAGCAAGGCATTAAGAGATGCATAGGTCAGATATGAAATCATGGAGAAGCAGGCCTATGCCTTAGTGAAATCTCTCAAAGATTTCAGAGTCTATGTCTTGCACTCAAAGGTGATCGCATACGTTCCTTCAGCCTCTATGAAGTACATCCTTGTATAGCCCGACATTGATGGGAAGAGGAGTAAATGGATAGCCAAGATCCTGGAATTTGACTTGGAAATAAGGCCTACCAAGTTGATCAAAGGTCAAGGCTTAGCCAAACTATTGGCTGAAGCTAATTGCAAAGCTTTGGAGGTAGATTTCATCAATGCACGTTCAGGAAATCAGCAGAACTAGCTGTCTGACATAGACCCTCAGACAAAACCCTTGTTGGCCCGATGTCCTTGGTATAAGGATGTCATATATTTTCTGCAGGAGTTGCGGCCTCCAGATGGCCTGCAAAGAAACAAAGCAAGAGCTATGAAGCTCAAGGCAGTCAGATACTGCCTTATCGATCAAATTTTATATTGGAAAGACCCCCTGGGGGTGCTTTTAAAATGCATGGATCCACGAGAGGCCGACAGGATCATGGTCAAGTTTCACAGTGGCCTATGTGGAGGGCACCATTCCTGGAAGACCACGGCCCACAAAATTCTCAGAGTTGGATACTATTGGCCCACCTTATTCACCGATGTCCATAGAGGAGTTAGAGCCTGTATCTCATGCCAAACATTTTCAGGAAAGCAGCAGCTCAAGTCTCTGCCTTTACAGCCTGTAGTTGTTTCGGGACCTTTCCAGCAATGGGGCCTAGATTTTATTGGAGAAATCCACCCTGCTTCCAGTGGGCAGCACAGATGCATCCTGACTGCCACGGATTTCTTTACTAAGTGGATTGAAGCTATCCCCACCAGGAGTACTTCCCACAAGGTAACCATTAGTTTCCTGGAAGACCTCCTCGTAAGGTTCGACTGCCCAAGAAAGATTGTTACTGATAACGCAGCCTCTTTCAAGGCCGAGACATTAGTCAAGTTCTGTGAACAATTCGGGATCAAGCTGAGTCACTCCACCCCATATTATCCCCAAGGAAATGATTTAGTGGAATCCTCCAACAAAAGCCTAATAAGGATCATCAAAAGATTACTGGAGGACAACAAAAGGGCATGGAACTCGAAGCTGAAATTCACTCTATGGGTTGATCGGGTGACCACAAAGAGATCTATAGGCGTCTCCCCTTTCCAGTTAGTTTACGGAGCAGAAGTTGTCTTTCCTTCTCAGCTAGCCCCATTCCCATAGCGAAATTCTTCCAGGATTATCAAGAAGAGCCCAATGACCTGATCAAAAGAATTCATCAACTGGTAGAAGTCCAGCAGGTCAGAGAGCAGGTGATGATTACAGGTCAGGACCATCAGCAGAGGATCAAGCAGGTTTTTGACAAGAAAGCCAAGAAGGAGGAGTTCCAGGTAGGAGACCTGGTACTGAAATGGGATGCTCCTAAGCAGGACAAGGGAAAACACGACAAATTTGAAGCCTTGTCGATCGGACCCTTCAAAATCTCTGAAGTTTTCTCAAATAACACATATCGGCTACAGGATTTGGAGGGTGAAGAAGTTTTCAGCAGCCCAGTAAATGGACATTTTCTTAAAAAGTGTTTTGTCTGAGCCTTCCGTGGCTCCTGTGTTTTGTAAATATTGTCTTTTCTATTCTTCATTTTTACTTTTATTGTTTCGGCTTAGTAAATGACTCCATAGCCCAACAACAAGGCACTGGAACTGCAAAATGAGTCCTTAGAGCATCATAGGGACAACTCTATTCCCCATGGAGCTTAATGTTAGTAACATTTTTCGTCCGAGGAACAAGAGTATTCAGGATTGCAAATGGCGCGAGGAGCGCTGGGCGCAGCTCACAGAAGAAATCTATTTCAGGCTTAAATCAAGCGAGCGGGCACTTCATTCTTCTGCGGCAAGAATTCATCAACAGAGCAAAGCAGCGGTTGATGGGTTTTTGCAGCTAACCGAGTCGCGCTAAGTATGGTGCAAAAGGGTTTTCAAGGGGTGTAAATCGCTATCAGTACAAGCGCGGTAGTTATTTCTCGAACTTAGGGTTCGTAAGTTCGGAGGGCGGACTATGTCTTTTAGTTGCGTGAGATTGCGAGTTACGAAAAGTGCCCAGAGGGGGTCAACCTTCGCTGACCATTGCGTCTCAGGACTTACGAGAATGCCAAAGTTTGATACTCCATTTCGCGAAGCCGCGAGTTGCGAGAGGCGTTAATACTTGGGCTCTAGCCAACAGTTACATGCAGAGAGCACTGACCATAAAGGGGGCCCAACCCATATCGCCATCTCGGGGATCAGGAGTTTAGAAAAGGGAGCCGAGGGTCTTTGACCCACGAACTCGCGAATCGTGAAAGGGAAAGAACTTTTAAAGTTGGGCCCACAGTATCAGGGGGCAGTCTCAGCCGTCCATTTGAAGCAGACACCTGGCGCATGATTAGGCTCCCCGCATTTTCACCCATCATGGTTTCGAAGCGCTAGAAACAGCTCCCTCCTATCCCTAATGCGCGAAGTGACGAGAGCTGCCAAGGCCTGGGGCCAACAACAACGTCGAGTGAATTTAGGACCGTCAAATTTCAGAAAGACGCGTGGCACCCAGTTAAGTCGTCTCACCATTTCGCCCATCGCAGCTATGATAAGCAAGGTCCAGCATCGTTGTATTCCTGATGCGCAAGGTGCCAGGAGTGTCCAGGACCCGAGCCCACACCATCATCAAGGTGCATTCAGGACCATTAGATCTAGAGGGGCGTGTGGCGCCAGATTAAGCCGTCTCAGCGTTTCGCTCATCGCAATTTCAAGAAACAGGGATCAACCCCTTCCTATTCGTGAACGCCGAAAGAGCCTTGGGAATAAGCACAGGGTCACTTGGGGAAGAAAGGAACTGTGCAAAAAGGGGCCGAAGGCGCCGAGTCCAGTCGCCGAAAGGATCATCGTGAGTTCCAGGTGCCATCGGATACGATTTCGCTCCTGATTTATGCTTGGAGTAAATGAAGGCAAGAACGGGTGGTTGAGACCTCCTTTCATTCATTAAGTGTGAGATATGGAGGGTCTGGCAAGCGGTCTGCTCGAAGGAAGTTCTGTGTACTGTTTTTTCCAAAGAAACCATGTTGAAGTCCTCGACTAGACAGAGAAGTATGCACACGCCATTTTGGCCTTTAATGTTTCAACTACCTCCCCTGCAAAGGCCATGCGAAGTTAAAGAGACATCTGATGAAGGACTTCCTCTCAAAGATTGATTGAAGGGACGTTATGCCTTGGAGGACAAGCACGCCTCTATTGGGAAAATCTACCCAAGTATATGTATTCAGTTTTTACATTTTGGAAAGGATCGATGGTAGAGCGAAGCTCCCGATTGTAAAGTTTTAGCATACACTCTAGTTCTCTGGTTATGCATTTGCATGTAATATTTCTTGTTTAATGACAGACAGTCTTCTCAATCCATCTAGTTTTCGTCTCATACTGAGGGAGTTCATGATTGACTGATTCACATGAATTATTGCAGTTGTGTTATGATAAAGGGTTTATTATGGCACTATTGTATTCTCTGGTTTTCTGCATTTGAATGTAAGAAGATCTCGTGTTTAAATGCATTCTCCTACAGTCTATTAGGAACCTGATGTTAACAACATACCTCTGCTTTCCTCTTATACAAGGCTTCCCCCTACTCACCCTTACTACGACTCATTGTCTGAAGTTATCTAAGACCTCACTGGCCCATGCATGCCTGGCCTAGTTTCGGAGTTAGAACCACATCATTTTGAGTTAACTTCCATTTGATCACCCCATTAAACAAATCGTGACATAAACTGATGGGCGTCGGGCTCTGCTCTTGCTGCAATCTAGGAGTGACTTCTGATGCCAACAAGTTGCTTTCTCGACAATGTGAGGAATCAAGTGTTCCTTCATGGACTCTAGCAATACTCGCTTGGCCTTCACTTCCCTCTTCTTGTGAAATGTCAAATCCACTGAATTAGTCGGGCTAAGAACCACATCCTAAACATACTCATTGAGGTCATTCTCCTCCAACAGAAAGAGAACCCTCGTCTTCCAAGACCGAAAGTTTGTTGCCCCTTCCAACCTATCCTCAAGCTTCAATGTATTCACCATCTTGACCTACCGAGAACAAAAACAAGAATAAGTACAACACTCTTCTAGTGTTGTAGCCAACAAAGTGTCTCGAGATGATCCCCTTCTCTTCAAATCCCAAGCTTTGATACCATGTTAGATTTTACTGCACCTTAGGTCTAGTCTATTTTCCATAGTTATACACAGTTAACCCAATTGAACTGAAAACATAAACACATTGAGATGCCTAACTTCTTTTAGCACAGTGGAACATACGATAAGATCATAGATGAATCATTATTACACAAGAGACACAATATTTGTGTTCTGTAACTTTATCTAATCCTCCAAATCTGAGCACCAATACCAGTCCTCTCAAAGTTACCAAATTTTAGGACAGAACTAGTCCTCTCAAAATTACCAAATCTAAGGACAACCTTGCCCTCCAATATACAAAAAAGAAACCAAACCACAATAATATTCTGGAAATCCCCCCTACCCACAAATCTACTGCAGACCACATGTAGGACCTGTTGAGGTCACATGACGTCAGCATGTATGACTTGTTGAGGTTACCTGGTGTCAACCTGTACGAACCTACTGTAATGTCCCCACTTTGGGACATCATTATATTACAAAGTGTTATGCTGACTAGAGTAGCCAGATGGGGGTGATAGCGAGTACAGGAGCTATTGAGGGGTTTTATTGGGCCCGACTTGAATCACTCATCTTATTTCATCATCATGATCCATTCTGCACAGCTTGGCTTTGGTTCCCTTGCATTCTGACAATTTCCGTAATTTTGAGTTATTATGGGCTATATGTTAATTAAATTCACTAAGAAGGTCATATTGGGCATAATACTTGGAGTAAACTCTTAGTGTAATAGTTCATCAGAATCAGGAGGAATAACACTATAGGATAGGATGATGAGAAGTGACTTTCAGTGGCTAGAGAAGTCATAAGGAGGGATAAATCACTTTTTAGAGGTAAAATGATTAATTAATTAATTAAAGTGATTTAATTAATTAATAGTAAAATAAATAAAAAGTCACTTGGAGAGACAAGTTGAACAGGGAGGATAAAAGAGAGACAGGGGCCTTTATTCTCTCATTATGTTGTTTATCATTTTGATGTCTGACTTCTTGCTAGAGATCCCATGCACTTGGGGGTTTTGAGGGTTTTGACTGAACAAACCCTAGAGATCAGCTCGGTGGTAAAATATTCCACCCAACCTAGACCAAGCTTGGTCACAGAAGTGAAATATTCCTCCGTCACCATTCTACATTAGTTTCTATTCAGTTCATAGTTACTTCAACCATCAATGTTTGCAAGGGAGTGCACCAGTGAGGGTTTTATGTAGGGCAGGGCACATTACTTGGGAAGAAGTGGTTTGATTTGGTTTCCTTGAGAGATATATGGGAGATATCTCATCATAGAGTTGTTGGGAACATCAAGGGTAACTTTTCCTTAGCATTTCCCAATGGATCCGATCCATACTCAATTCAATTGGAGAGCTCGGCTAGTTTCCTCTTGAGGGGCACGCTAGAGATTAGAGAGACACCATTTTATTATTGGAACGAAGTGTTGGTCAAGACAAGGGAGTTTCCAAACGTTTTATGAAGTCATTCCATCATTGGAAGGTCGAATCCATTAAGTAATAGCTATAGATTTGGCATAGGAGTTACAGCAGGATGTATGCACAGTCAAGGGTGATTTCTTTATCATTGGAAGCCATGATTTCAATGCAATCTTCGTCAGTTGGACAACTAGTTCATGGGAACTCTTAGTGGTTGATTATTGGTGCCTATATTTTTCTATTCAAGTTATATCAGCCATTGAAATCATTTGCAACTCAGTGTAAACAGTCCTAGGTTTTACCTAGGCATTTATCCCCCTATAATACAAATAAGTCAAGGCATTTGAGAGTTATTTTTGTTGTTAATTCTTAGCACTCATTCCTTGTGATTTCCCTTTGCTTTATATGTTATTATATGTTGTTCAAAACATTAAATACATCAACAGTATACTCAAAATACAAGATACAATAGTCTGCTTGCAATGTGTTTGACAAAATGCTTCAATGGGATACTCTGCCAATAAATATACCAGCACTCCCTTAAACATAACAATAAACTATCTGGGAGTTATAAGGAGTGAGAAACACATTCAATTGACACTCCAAACATATCCACACCATTCAGAAAATTCACTTAAATTGGTGTAGCAAATAAGAAGCTATTGGTTGAGAGCACTTGGTCAAACAGTTTAAGTGTTTGACGAAATTCCCCTAAGAAATTAAGTTGATTTATAGCTAAGATTTTATTGGGAATATTACAGTGGTATCAGAGCGAAGATTCCTCCCAACCCGAGGGGTCTTCCATAAGGAGAGATGAATATTTTGGACTTTGCTAGCAGTATTGTTGAGTGTGAGAGGGAACATCAAACCCTTGATGACATTCTTAGGAAGCTAATAACATTCCAACAGTTTGTGTCCATAAAAAATCCTAGTTGGAGAAAATATGAGGTTACACATTGGGTCGGCATAACAGAGGAAAACAGAGCCAGAGAAGCTAGATGGAGGGAAGTATAGTTAACCCTACACCCATTAGGATCATAGAACTTTGTTATAGCTGCAAAGAGCCTTGGGAGACAGACCACAGATGCAGGGGTAAAGGGAAGGTGCACATTGTTGAGGTGCTCTATGACAGTGAGGATGAGGAGTTGCAAGAGGATGCAACCATATATTCCTATTTAGAGTAGTTTGATGAGGCTAGTGAATCTTGCGCATTTGAGACAATTGGATGGACATGATGATAGCACATGTCCTTTATCTTTCCCATTAGGCAATGTTGAGGATTCAACACTTCATCACACTGGTGACACATGTGAGGATTCACATGTGTTAACACTGAGATATGATGAGAGTAGGAGGTCAGATGACCTACCCTTGGGTGTAGACATGGATTTCAGACAGTCATGCGTGGAGGAGGATTAGCTTTCTATGATGACTGTGACATATTTTTCATCTTCTCAAACACCTGTGATAGCCATGACACATGAGGATATCAGTGGCATCTATGATATGGTGGAGGAGCCTTGTGGGAGGATTGTACACTAGGGGCATATGGATTTACAGACCTAGGAGGAGAGACATGACTTGGAGATAGTGGACCTTACACATACCTATCAGTATGAAGATAGTGAGTCACACCTTTTGGAGACTCCATTGTTTGATCAGGTTGTGGAGACTGACAGTTTGATGGGGCACTTACTTCCAGGACTGGTCTGCAGTGATGAAGATGCACTCCTTATTGGTCAGGATGACCATAGCACGTATCTGGACACATATGTATGGGATCTAGGCGCATATGGTAGTAGCAGTGTGAGTGCACATGAGGATACAACTGCCCATACAGGATACCGTGTGATTCAGATAGAGGTAGTAGTTGGTGATGGTGGGCAGTGGCATACAGGAGGAACTAGTGGCATAGTGGACAGTGGGTAGTTCAGTGCCTTATCTTTTGCAGATAGTGTTGTTGGGGATTCCATGGTTGACACTAGCAGTGAGGGGCATGATGTATCACCTCAGTAGGAATGTGATCAGAAGTCACAACACTTGGCAGGAAAATTGAGAGTCACTGAGGACATGATCATAGCAACCACTAGACGCATTGAGGACACACATGCATTGGTGGCAGATTATTGTTGGAGGGAATCAATGGCACATGATAGATCAGATGGGGTACTTGCCATGGATGACTTTCATACTCTCAGGGAGAGATTGACCGTGATGAGCGCTGACTACCAACAGTTGTTGAGGGACATATATTACCTACTGGGGGTTGGAAAGATGTATCACAGGGACATGAGGGATCAGGTGTTGGAGGTGGACCGAGTCACTCATGATTTGGTGAGAACACGAGGATTCTTGGAAGGCACACAAACATCCCTTCAAGAATCAGAGTCCAGATTGGAGGAGCTCCTTGAGGAGACTGGTCAGAGATACACCATATCTATATCGGTAGAGAGTCAAATATGTTCCTCGGTTACATTGTTGGAGGATGTCCAGGGGTCACAGGGGCCACCATTCAGCGGTAGTTCTGAGACAGTCGATCATACACATACACATGAGGATTCTAGAGCCAAGGGAAGTTATGAGGACACTTTCATTGGTGTTCCAAGATTGGTTGATATCCACACAGAGGATTATTCGATAGTACACCAGTTGGACATATGATGATGAGAGAGATGTACAGTGGGATTTAGGGGGATGCATTGGATTGCAGGGAGGAGACACACTTAGTGGAGTCTAGAGATCCCTCTCCTTTGCAGCAACACATAGTATTGGGGGATCACCTTCATAGTAGCAGCAACTATCAGACTGATGATGGAGGGAGAGTGATTGACTAGTAGTTTGTGGAGTTATCTAATGTTGTACCCGATAGTTGGAGTTTAGACGATTGTTCACCATGGGTTTCAGTGGATGATATTTTGGTCCAATCCTAGGGATTGACCAAAGCATATGATACTTTCCAGTCCTATGGTCGGTTATAGATGTTTATATTATCTTTTCTTGATACTTTCGTCATGGATAGAAGCATAGGGGAATATAGACAATGGAAGGGGACATGGAGAGTTGGTAGGCCGAGACCACCTGACAGGAGAGTCTATATTTCACACAACAACATAGGGGTGGATCATCATAGGCATACAATTGAGACCTTGGGCGTGATGGTGAGCATATTAGGCCATGGGATAATAGACATCTCAGAGGGTGACAAAGATCCAGATTCTCATGGGGATGATCATGGAGGGATTCTAACAGTTATCAGTACGACACATGAGCAGTTAGTGGGGATTGGAAGTGATGAACTTCCAATTTCCCCATGGGATCTGGGAGTCCATTTGGTTAGTAGGTTGTTTCATCTTAGGATGGGCCAGGTTGCACCAGAGAGCAACATACTTCACTCTTGGATGGTTTTGAGAGGATTTACAGGGGCTTGTCCTATGAGGCGAGATAGGTTCTCCCTGTTGATACTCATGATCGAGTATGGAGATGCTTTGGCACATGTTGTTCCCACGGAGATACCTTTACAGGTTCAACTTCTTGACAGCATGTCTATTTTTCACAGATATTTCAGCATGAGGATCTAGGAGTGGGGGATCTAGTATGTATACTATGAGCAAACAATAATGATCAGAGTAGTGCAGTGTCAATGTGGTGATCCTGGGAAGAGACTAGCATGGGAATTGGGGATTGAAAGGATGAGAATTTGATTGAGTGATGGAGGCGAGTGGATCCTTGTAGGGGAAAGTCACTTTGACTTTCCATTGAGCTTCAGTATTGAGGGGAGCACATCACTTGAGGGTGATTCCTGGATGTCTTACAGTACCTCACTATGGTAGCAACATGTTCAGTTGGTGGAGACCATGTTGGTCTTGGTATGGAATTGGAGGATAGACTCATTATGGGTTGAGGCCATGTGTCATTTGCAGGAGACTCGTGGTGTTGATATGTTACAGGCTTATGCCTCACGGGGTATTTCAGTCCAGGCCTTGATATGGGATCCAGGGGGTAGAGTGTGTGATAGTTCATCTTTGGATGGAGCCTACTTTATGTCCCATGGGTGTACATGGGACCCGATATTATATGTGGATTGATTCAGTTATTGCTTGAGGACAAGCAATATTCTAGCAGGGAGGATTGTAATGTCCCCACTTTGGGACATCATATTATTACAGAGTGTTATGTTGACCAGAGTAGCCAGATGGGTTTGATAGCAAGTACATGAGCTATTGAGTGGTTTTATTGGGCCTGACTTGCATCGCTCATCTCATTTCATCATCATGATCCATTCCGCACAGCTTGTCTTTGGTTCTGTTGCATTCTGACGAAGGTCATATTGGGCATAATACTTGGAGGAACCTCTTAGTGTAATAGCTCATCGGAATCGAGAGGAATAGCACTACAAGATAGGATAATTAGAAGTGACTTTCAGTGGCCTGAGAAGCCATAAGGAGGGATAAATCACATGTTAGATGTAAAATGATTAATTAATTAACTAAAGTGATTTAATTAATTAACAATAAAATAAAGAAAAAATCACTTGGAGAGACAAGGTGAACAAGGAGGATAAAAGAGAGACAGGGGCCTATATTCTCTCATTATGGTGTTTATAATTTTGATGTCTAGATTCTTGCTAGAGATCCCATGCACTTGGGGGTTTTGAGGGTTTTCACTTAACAAACCTTAGAGATCAGTTCGATGGTGAAATATTCCACCCAAACTGGTCCAATCTTGGTCACAATGGTGAAATATTCCTCCCTCGCCATTCTACATTAGTTTCTATTTATTCCAGAGTTACTTCATCCATCAATTTTGGCAAGGGGGTGCACCAATGAGGGTTTTATGCTAGGCAGGGCGCATTATTTGAGAAGAAGTGGTTTTATATGGTTTCCTTGAGAGAGATATAGGAGATATATCATGATAGATTTGTTGGGCACATCAAGGGTGACTTTTCCTTGGCATTTACCAATGGATCCAATCCATACTCAATTCAATTGGAGATCTGGGTGAATTTCCTCTTGAGGGGCGCACTAGGGATTAGAGAGACATCATTTTATTGTTGGAATGAAGTGTTGGTCAAGATAAGGGAGTTTCCAAACGTTTTATGAATTCATGCCATCATTGGGAGATCGAATCCATTAAGTAATAGCTGCATATTTGGCATAGGAGTTACAACATGATGTATTCACAATCAAGGGTGTTTTCTTTATTATTGGAAGCCATGATTCCAATGCAATCTTTGTCAGTTGGAAAGCCAATTCGTGGGAACTCTTAATGGTTTATTATTGGTGCCTATATTTGTCTATTCAAGTTATATCAACCATTGAAATTGACTGCAACTCAATGAAAAACGTCTTGGGTTTTACCTGGGCATTTATCCTCCTATAATACAAATAAGTCAAGGCATTTGAGAGGTATTTTTGTTGTTAATTCCTAGCTCTCATTCCTTGTGATTTCCCTTTGTTTTATATGCTATTATATGTTGTTCAAAACATTAAATACATCAGCAGTATACTCAAAATACAAGCTATAACAGTCTGCTTGCAATGTGTCTGAAAAAATGCTTCAATGGGATACTCTGCCAATAAATATACCAACACTCTCTTAAACATAACAACAGACTATCTGGGAGTTATAAGGAATGAGAAACACATTCAATTGACACTCCAAACATATCCACACCATTCAGAAACTTCACTTAAATTGGTGCAGCAAATGAGAAGCTATTGGTTGAGAGCACTTGGTCATACAGTTTAAGTGTTTGACGAAATTCCCCTAAGAAATTAAGTTGATTTATAGCTAAGATTTATTGGGAATATTACACACACCCCTACCTAGAAGAGATTATGCAGGATATGCGTGGCTGTTCCTCCTACTTGACCTTCGTGTACACTCTGTGATTGTTCTATGCAACACATTATTTTTGCGTACAAAAATTGTTATGACATTGTACAAATCGCTCCACTTCGTACAATATCCTCCTTTTGCAGTTTCCTCTCTCTCCCACACAGAAGTGTGTCTTTTCCCTGCCAAGAGCAGGAAAATAGAGTCCTCAAACTTGGGCCATATTTTCACCTAACATCAATTTTCCTTTGTTGAAATCACCAAGCCTCTAGCTGAAGTGAGACTCGCTTATGCTAACTCATTCTTCTATGATGACCACAATGAGATGTCTGTGACCTCTCTCCTTTATATACATGTATTAGGGGTCAACATAGAAGCTCCTCCATAAATCAACATCAAATTAGGCTTTCCTTGTGGGTGTGAGAGGCCCCAGCACAAGCCCACAAATCCAATCCACCGACCCATGAATCTTCCAAGCCAAATCCAAGGGGTTCTCATCCAAAGCGAAGGCTAATCTAGTGCCAACAAAGATTCCCACATCGTACAGTCTCTTGTGAGAATACTTCACTGAAGCTACAAAATCAACATAATCTTCTCTTGGTTGTGTATCATTTGATCCAAAGCAGTCCTCCTAGATTCATTTATTCTACTAATTGGTCGATTCTTCCTTGTAGTGCCTCATTGTCAATCATGTATTGTTGTGAAAAATGGAGGGTAGGAATCTATAGGTTGATGGGAAGTTTAGCTTCCAATCCATTTACTAACTCAAATGGGGCCTTTCCTATGGAAGTCTTTGTCGTTATTCAGTCTACCCATAGGGCATGCCAATCTTACTACCCAATGC
This sequence comes from Picea sitchensis, assembly GCA_010110895.2. NCBI lineage: Eukaryota > Viridiplantae > Streptophyta > Pinopsida > Pinales > Pinaceae > Picea > Picea sitchensis. The sequence goes on from SNQJ01S0093088.1 coordinate 61,861, forward strand.
CTTCTTGTTCTCTCCCAAAATCGTCTTAACAATATTCATGAGATTATTATTACTTGATTAAATACGATCCATTTCACGTAGGGATAATAGTTGGAAGAATGAGACAAGACGATCATGTACTTGAAACAAAGCACCTTGGAAATAAAAGTACAGGCTAAAGGCCTTAGTATTGTCAGTTGTGATTTTTGCAGTGGCACCAAACCTTATTATGATTCTACCCTCAAGAAATTCTTGGAAACTTCCTCGGTTTCCTTTTTCATTTGGATGGCCTCTACTCATTGAGTGAAATAGTCTATAGTGGTCAGAACGCAATGATATACATTGTTGGAGTTGTCCTTGAATTCACCAATGAAGTCTAAGCCCCCGCTATGAAAGGCTTCAACAATATTGCCGGTTTCAAAGGTAACGAGAATTAGTTGTTTTTCTATATAAAACCCAACTGACAAGGTTGGAAAGACATGACATAATGATGGGTATTAGTGAACAATGTAGGACAATAATATCATGCTCTTAGAATCTTATGGGCGTGGTACAACGGCGAAATGATCATCACAATATCCTAAATGGAGTTCCTTATCAATTTTTCATCTTCATCTTTGTTTACACATCTAAGGATGATTCCATCAAAGGAGTTCTTCCAACCTAGACCATCTTGGGTTAAGCAATACTTCATGGCCTTTAGCTTCAAGGCACTCTTCTTGTGGTCTACTAAATGGTCAATGCATGAAAGGTTGTCCACGTAATATATATTTCTACATACCACTCATCATGTTCCAATTCACTTACTATCACATTGACTTGTTCACTTTCCCCCAATTGTATGGCTTCTTTATTTCTTTCAGTAAACATTTGGGCTAGACCTTACCCTTTGATAATTTTGGTGGGTTTTAACTCTAAATCATACTCTTGGATCTTAGAAACCCACTTTCACTAGTCCCTAGAAAATCTTTTTGAGAAAGAACATGTTTGACAGCAAGGTAGGGAACATAAATCTTGATCTTGTTGTATCCAACATAACTTCTAAAGTGCTTAAGGGACTTGACAAAGGGCATATGAATTATTTTTTATGATCAATTAATTTAACTTTGAATCCCTAAGATCTATTCTCATGAATGTGATGGGTTGTTCATAGTCATCCTTATTATTTTTCAATAAAACCTCGGTTACAGTGTCTTGAGAGGCGAATGAGAAAATTATGAAATTGTGAGAGTAGTCAGGGTTGATCAGGACGGGTGCCTTAGTGATTGCATCATTAATGTCTTCAAATGATTTTAGGCTATCATTATCCCATATGAAGGTAACATCCTTCTTTACTAAAATTAATGGAAGCCTTCTTCTCAACAAAATTCAGGGTATGAATCGTCTTATAAAGTTGATTTTGCCAAAGGATGATTGCAAAGATTTCTTGTTGGTGGGAGGTCGAATATTCTTGATAGAATCAACTCTTTCAGGTGGGAGGAGGAAATTCCTTCTTGAGAGACCATGTGTCCCAACAACTTTCCTTTATTGACGTCGAAGATGGACCTTTTGGGGTTAAGTGAAATTCCATAGTTCCTACACTCAAATATCGTCCTTATGTGTGACATGTGTGCATTTCTCTCCTTGGACACAACTATCAATTCATCTTGGTATGTTTCTATGATCTTCTTTATTATATCCATGAAGGAAAAGTCCATTGCTCTTTGAAAATTTAACCCATCAGTCATGACGTTGAAAGTCATTCTTAGATCCATGAAGGTTCCCCAAGGGGTGATGCAGATGTGGTCTTAAATTGATCCTCCCTTTTGACTAAGTTTTGGTTGTAGCTTGAGAAACCGTCTAGCATGGACATCATCCCTGCATCGATGACTCTATTTAGCAGATGTTCCATGCTTGGGATGGGGTAGTTATCCTTTAATGACAGTTGGTTAAGGTTCCTAAAGTCAACACATAATCCTAATGTCTTCTTCTGAACAACCATTAAATTAGACATCCATGAAGAATATCTAATGGGAACTATAATCCCAACATCAACCATATTTTGGAGCTCTTTTTTATTTTCGGGTGTCAATTTCATATTAATATACCTTAGTTTTTGTCTAAATGGCTTAGCTCCCTCTATGAGAGAAATGGCGTGTTGAATAACATCACTTCTATAGGCCTTAGGGTCGCCATAAGTCCAACCAAAAGCATCCTTAAATTGGAGAATCATGTCTAATATCTCATTTCTCTCATCCTTGGTAGTCCCCTTTCCTATTTTCAACATTCTTGGCCCAATCTTAGATCTTATGTTAAACTCCAGAACTTTACCTGATTGAGATGCATGGGTTTTCATATACATATCATGCATGCTTCGAGACATGTTCTAAGGGACACATCCACTTTGAACTTGATGTTGTTGAGTAAGTGTAACTTCTAAGTTCATGGGCTTGCTAGGAAATTCACCTAGGAATCAAAGAACTCCTTAGAACCTTGCATGAATCTAAGTATTTGGGCATCGTCATCAAAGACTTGCCCGATTGATCTAGGTTATCGGGAAATGATGGTCTAAAGGCCACCTCCATTTTGCAGAAGTCTTGAAGGACCCCTTCACAAGTTTGTAGGAATTGAATCTTGAAAATGACCAAGGCATCAACGATATAGTTTTCTTCTCTAGGGATTGCCTTAATTGAGAATTCATTAAAAATTTTCATGGTGTCTTGCACTGAATTTGTATACCTCCTCAATATTTAATTTTTTGCAACAAACTTTAGATTTACTTGGGAGACAACTAGATCCCGAGTCCCTATAACCCTTAGGTGCCTTATGCCTTTATCAAGGGCCAGATTGAGTTCTATGATCAAGTCATACTCAAGTCTACATAAAAAAAAAGGCTTCTTGGAAGGGGACGTGAGGACAATTCTATCCCCTGACCCAAAACTAGAGTGGCACCATCAAACTCTAAGGTCCACATTTCACTAGTGACTTGACATGGTTCTACTTGGAATGTTGGGTCAATTGCATAAAAAAATCCAATTTCATCATCTAGGTAACATATTTCATCCATGGGATCCTTTGGGGACTCAACCTCGTGTCTAGCGATGGTCTCTCTATAGAGGATAACAAAACCACCCTGGGGTGAGGGATGGTAACATATGAAAAGTCATTTAGAAGACTACACTAAGGTTACCACCCATTCCTGGATAATAGCATTCCCCATGCATCAGGTATATTAATGACTACGACATTCATCACAAGGGAAATGTAAGGAAAGTCATTCTAAACCTAACCCCAAAGATCTTGATAAGACCACACATCATGATAGGTTTAAAGTCCACTCCACATACATTTTAGTAAGGTCGTGAAATTTCACGCCCAAGTTATCGCATCACCTTTAAGGTCGTGAAATTTCACGCCCAAGTTATCGCATCACCTTTAGAAGCATAATGTTTGTGGAAGCACTTGAGTCTAACATACAATTATGGAGGGTGAAGTCGTTTATCAAGAGAGAAATAAAGAAGGGAACATTGTTTCCACTTTCTCTATCAATATTCTCAACATGAAGGACTATAGGGAGATCATCCTCATCTTGAGACTCTTCAAGGTCAAGTTTTTGTGAAAGTGTGAGGTTTTCAACCTTTTCTTCCTTCCCATGGTCAAATGATGGTGGGGAATCATTAGGTTGGGGAATTCCAATCCCATTGTGACTCCTCGTGGGAATATTGGGGGTAGGAGGGTTGTTTTCCTTCTTATGGGAACAATATTCCTCCTCCTAGTATTCAATCATGAAGGCTTGGAAGTGTATTTCGCTTCCCTCAACATTTGGAGTTTGGGTGTGCCATTTCTTCTTAGTGATGGGGTATGTTTCTTTAGGTGATGTATCTACCCATGCAACATCATCTACGTATAGCTGGCAGAGGGCTACCCTTCTTCTAGGGCATTGAGATTATCCATGAGGGTGTTATGGGATGAAGTCAAAGTTGTAATGTTTTCCTATATTTACTAGAGGATGATCTTGAAAATCATGTGAATTCAAATTGCTTTCTGTTTGGCAGGAAAAACCTTGTGCTTCTTTGAGAGTTTGATGGGACTTATTCTTCAAAAAAAAAAAAAAAAAATTCCCTCCAAAAGATATCAGATATTGGTTTAAGGTAGTCGCCTTTGTGGGTGCACTCTTGGAAGCAAATTCATTCATTAAGGTATTAAACCTATCGTTGAATTATCTTACAGACTCTTGCTCATACTTTTGTATTTCAGAGAACTGGAAAACGAGAAATCTTAGATCCTTTCCCTCATCCCACCTTTTTATGAAGGCATGTACAAGATATTCCTGGATCTTGATACTTTTTCTTGGGATATTTTCATACCAAACCCTATCCTATCCTACCAATGAGGAAAAGAAAATCCTCATGATCACATCCGAGTGTCAGTTTTGGGCTTCGCGGAGACCATACTAGCTATAAAATCTTCTCAAATGAAAACAAGCCTCGGTATCATAATTCCTAGAGAATTTAGATAACCATGAGTCAACATTCTTAGGCATATCATGGGGAAAACCATGTATTTTACTCATTTGTAAAGGAACAAAAACATTCTTAGATTCCCACTTTGGAGGGGCCATGGCTTTTGGATTGTAATGTCGGCCAGTACAGGTTGTCATTAGTGGATTCATCAGATGATCAATCTTAAATCATCTAAGTAAGGTGATAGAATCACCCTTAGTGGAGTCTCTAGGTAAACTTGAGAAATAAGGGCTTCGGGAGAAAGTTTACCAAAAGATATGTCGTTGAGGAGAATGACTCAATCCTCCCCGAAAACGACACCAAAATTTTATCATAGGATTTTTACTTGTGCAAAGCCCCACCACAAATCCCTAAATATTGCGTAACTATGGAAAATCCTACCTTTATTACCTTAGTAAGGAATTCCCTCATTTTAGTGATGTATGAGGTCCACCACATGGGAGGATTCCCCGATGACCTCAAGGGATCAAAGTAGCAAGTAAAGTAGCCAAGCCTACCACCCCCTCTCTTGATCACTTAAAGATTAGTCTAGGTTACAATGGTAAAGGAGATACGAAGTTGTTTGAGTACCTGCTCGAAACATGAACACTTTATGACATATATGTATTGATTTAAAAGTTTAGATATGCAAGAAATACCTCTTGAAGACACTAGACAATGAAATTTGCTATGGTTGTTATGAATTTTCATCAATTAACAATAGTACAACAAAAATGAATAAATTATAATAGCAGCAACAATTATGCTTCAAAAAAGCAACAATTAACAAGGAAAACTTAACATAAATTCACTAGATTAATATCCAATTGTTAGGTGCACTTTCTGAATGAGTTAAGCCACCTTTACAAGAGTGTGTGCAACAAATAAGAGTGTTATCATATGGTTGTAGAAAAATTTTGCAACAACAAGAAGTTTACTAGCAAGTTAGTGAGTGTTAGTGTTATCAAAGTTTGTAGAGAGCTTGAGAGAATTGAAAGAGAGTGT
>SNQJ01S0093089.1:34409-48133 GCA_010110895.2 Picea sitchensis
CAGACTTAAAATTTACCTTCAACTAAAGAATTTTAAGTTGTTTTCGAAGTTCAAGGAAGAAAATGCCTCTAAAATGGATAAAAATTTGCACAAGCTTTCATGCTACTGATAACCTGTGGATATGGAAAGATATTATTATGAGAACTTGTCGAACCCTAAGAATTTCTAGCTATGCTTAAGAAACAAATTGCCTCTAAATGTATAAGAGTCTACATGGGTTTTCATGCTACTGAGAATTCTCTAAATCTATAAGAGTCTACATGGGCTTCTGTGCTACTGAGAATTCAATGGTTATGGAAAGATATTTTTCCAAGAGGTGATAGATATTATTTCTTTGGGTCTCCACCTGAAGAATGTTTTGTTGTATTGAGGTTAAAGGAAGGAAAGGCCCTTATATGCACAAAAATAAACATTGACCGGTCAATATTATTTTTTGAGATCTCTACTTGATGAATTTTCAGTTGTATTTGAAGTTAAAGGAAGAAAAAGATTCTAAATGTATAAAAATCAACATTGTATTCGAGGTTTAAGTATTTGAGGTTTAAGGAAGAAAAGGCCTCTAAATTCATTAAAAATAGATGTCGACTTTCAAGTAGCCAATAATTCAACGGATATGGAAAGATAATATTTTAAAAGATGATCCATAATAATTCTTCAATCTCCAACTTAAAAAATTTCAGTCGTTATCATGGTTCAAGGAGGAAAAGGTTTCCAACTGCCTCATGATATCAAGAGTTTTAGATATTATTTATTTCTAAGCCACAAAATTCCAGATGACAAGCACACAAAATATACTAAATAAAATGAGAGTTGATGATAATTACCAGTTCATTTTCGAGTTCAACTGTAGTGGTTTGATAGCTCAACTTTTTTCCCAGGCTCCTGCCACAGAAAACACAATTGGTCTTGAATCTAGACATCCTTTGTTTGAACCCCATCCCCATCTCCATCGTCCCCATATCCATGGCTCTCTTCTCCTTTTGACCTCTCAATTATATTAGTGCATACCCGCTCAGTCACCATAGCACCTCATTAAGCTTCTCTCTCCCTTGAGAAGATCCCAAGTTCATTAATTTTGAGGATGATACTCCGAAGAAAGGGAGGGGAAGAAATATCCCAGATCGAGAACTTACTTGTAGACTGATCGATCCTCTTTAGTTAAGGACTTGATTTCAAAAGGGTTCTAGTTAAAGACTTGATTTCAAAAGGGTTTTGGCTCAGACATAGATTGAATCGACTCCTCTATCGCTCCATTGTCTATGTGCGTGCCTCTGCCTTCACTTCTAGCTTTGAAACTACTAGCTTTGATGTTGGAACTCAAAATGGGTCTACTACATATGGGGACTATTCCATAACCACTCGAAATGGATCTATTACATATGGGGACAATTCCATAACCACTTCTTTATGTAATGTGAATCCCGAAAGGGTCTTACCAACAACTAATCTCGGTTGTTTCTAGAATAATATGCTTCTCTAATAAGAATAATAAGTTGTTAGACCTAGACTTGTGGGTAGCTCTATTACTGGTGCATGATAATCCTCATTACGTACTAGGATACCACTCCTACCATACATTCATATTCTCAGACATGACATATCAATAAAGTTCATATCAATCCAATATCCAACAACCCATAACCATACTGTGAAATTAATGATGTTTTATAAAATTATGACCCGTAATAAATATGTTCTCTCGATTTTGATGCTCATTTCGGTAGATGGAGGCCACAAAAATTTAAACCTAAAATACAACCAAAATGCCCCATGACGGGCATTTTTCCCATCAAATTCCAACCCTGGTCGTGGCTCATCATTCACTAGTGCAGTTTCTCCTGGAGATGCAGTGTTCATGCCTCGAATCACTCGCATTGCTCAGATCGATATTTTTCACCCGAATCTATCCTTCCATTCTTTTGCTCATATCTCTCGCATGGATCTATCTTTGCCATGCGGTTTCGGTGTTGCAACCTCCATTCTTCTTGGCTATCCTTTTTTTAAATACCGGCTTCTTTTAGTCTCAGATGGTTTCCTTTAGTCCTTGATGCTCTGGATCTGTCTGATGTGTTTGTTTGGGGTGGGTTTTCTGATAACTGATCCATTTCTTTTTGTCTGAGTTCTTTGTTGTTGGTACTTGTTGTCTATTTCTTTTGTCTATGGGGATTTGCCTTGGCTTCCGCTACCAATGCTCATGAGTTTAGTATGGACTCGTTTAGGTGGTCGACTATCACATACCCACTATGGCAAAAATAAAAATTTCGCTCTTTCTCAAGGGATAGAATCCCCGAATTCCTACGGGGGCCTAGCGTAGGCTAGCTCTTCCCTTATCCACCTCCATGTGATTGTTGGTTATGACCACAGGCCAAGCCAAGAGGCATCTTTCACATTTCGTGAATCAACGATGCAAGAGAGTCATGTCTTTTGACTCTTCAAACCCCGAAACCTGAAATCTTACCTTCGATGAGATCGACGGCTGCAAATCTCCCCCTGATCCAACAGTCCTAACCATATTGGGATTTTGGTAACTGGGAGCTCGAAATGCAACAACCCAAACCACTGGTCACTCCATTCCCCAAACTCCGATACACCAGTTCTTATATGAGATTCAACGATCCTCAATGATTTGGATCCAACGGTCCAGATCTTTTTGGAGTTTCGTGAATCGGGAGTTCATGATGGAGTGACTCCAAATCTCTTATCACTCTAATCCTCCAATTCCGATATGGAAATTCCTGTATGAGATCAACGACCCTCGTTGATCTGGATCTAACGGTCACTATCCCTCCTGAGCTTAAGGGTGTTGAAAGACACTCAGTCTTAATCCCTTCACTGTTCTACGAGATCCAATGGCCCACAGGATTTCAGAGCTTTCCCCAAACTATGAACGTTCACCACGCATCTCCTTCGATGGACGGTCTAGATCTGGGTTAGATCGACGAACCATAAGCCCCGTGATCTAACAGTTGTGATCTCTCTTAAATCGACGACTAGGATAAAGTTGTGATTTTGTGACTCGCGAGTTCTAAGAAATCCTTCCGTTGACTTCTTTTAGTGGCGAGTTAGTGAAATTCCTAACTCTCGCCACGTGTCCTCTACAAATGGACAGTCTAGATCTGTCACGACCCGACGATCGTGATTCGTTGTCGACAATTCCCCATCAAGAGTCTGAGGAAGACTCCTCCTGTGATTTCCTGGTGCCGAAATGTCGTCCAGAAGCCACGTGTCCCTCCAATGGATGGCTGTGACCTTTAGCCATGATCAACAGCTGTGATCTTTTCGGGATGATCAATGGTCATGATCAAATCTTGGCTTTCTCCTTTTCAAGAATTTGAGAGAATCTTCACTCCCATTTCCCCGATGCCAAATCCCCGATGGATGTGGATCTTTGACATGCATCCGCTAGGATGGACGATCCCGATGTTTTCAGGACTTTGACGAGTCCTCTCTCCCCTGCATGCATTAAGTTAAACCTCGTGTGCCTTTTCTGGATTCGATGGCTATCGATCCCCCATGCTTGATCTGATGGTTCAGACCTATTATCCTGCACACTCTTCTTTGGCTGTTTGGATGTAGGCTCGAATGGTCAATATTTTCCCCTGCGAATCGACGATTCACCTTTCAGGACTTTGGGGAAATCCTCACCTCTATTTCCCCGAATTGAACCAACAGTTCAGATCTCATTTTGATCACGATATCTATCACTCTTGAACTTTCATACGCTCTGAAACCTCCAAAGGCTTTCTCGACCTCTGCACTCCATGTAGGGTTCTTGCACACAACAGTGCGATCCTTCCTGAGCTTGTCTAGGAATTAGGGAGTTCTGGGTTCGGTTTACCTCACAGAGAGCCTCTATCGATCTGCACTACCTCTCCTGAGATTAACAAAATCCGTCCTCCAAGGAATCTAAAAAATTAGGAGGGTTGGCATGCGTACATGAAACTGTTTCCGGGGTCGACGAACACATAGTTTGTGACTCTGGCTTATGCCTCCATAGGACACAAGCATTTAAGAGTATAAAATCATCTCCTAACCATATAATGTTTTACTGGCTAGTTATACAATTAAGCAGAAATAAGGGGGATATAGTATATCCATTAAGAAATATGTACAATTCCTGAAACATACACAATATAACCAATTCATACACAGTTACGGCTAATTTACACAAGGTAGGAAATCACTTATCTATTACAGGTTGTCGCCAACCAACTAACTGTGGGTGTTCGTCCTTCCACCCAACCATAGGCTCAGAGGCATTCATTCTTAGCACTCTGGTCACCCCCGTTCCAAGCCATGATATCACCAGGGAGTTCTCACAGTTCTCAGAAGTTATGTCTCTGTCCCAGCTTCTGCTCGGGTCTTGTTCTCTGCAACTCAGAGCTTTCTCTTTCGGTTATGGCCTCGGTGAGGTTTCTTAGATGGTCTTTCACATCAATCTCCCAGCCTTCCGTTCATGATTCTACTGGAGCATATCCCTTACGAGCTTACGCCCTCTTGTCCCGTGTCTCTTCTCCCTTGTATATCCCCCTTACCCTGGAAGGTTTTTTCCGACCTATCCTGTTCCTTCTGTCAGAAGGAAGCTTAGGTCTGTAGGTCATTGAGGTACTTTGGGCTGACAACCCATGTTTCCATTCATGGGGATGGTTGATAATTCAACCACCGTTCCTTTCTTCATTAACTGATTTCTCTCCTTGGGATTCGAAGGAGGTTTTTCATCCTTATCAAGGGATATTTGGGGTTATTTGATATATGAACCCTCTTGTATGGTTTTGACATTCTTCCTCTAGTGATATCATGGCCAGTACTTTCAAGGATTCACCCCCACAGTCAGTTATTTGGCAACTCACTCAATAATATATTTACATTGTCCTCATGCCTTAGCATGGTAATTCCTATTTTATGATTAATTACAAATTGAGGGAAACTGGGTGTTACAATTCCCTCCCCCTTAAAGGAACATCGTCCTCGGTGTTCTTTCTCAAAAACACCTGTCATGCCTTTCTCATTCAGCCACTTCAGAAGTCTTTACCTTCTTCCTCGGTCATGGCCTCTTTCAGGATCTTAGTCTTCGTCATCTGCCTTCAATAATTCTTGGACAAAAAGCACATTAATCACAATTTTGTGCGAAAACATCTTACTGCTATTCAAAATTCAAAAGGAATTTTTCATAATCTTAGCACAATACTTATCTATGCAGTTTATGGATCTGTATCCACATGGTAGTTTTGTTATCCATGCTCATCGCTTTCCTTGACGTACCCATTGGGTGCATGATTCCAATTCAATAGTTCACAAGAGCTATCATGATTTCATCTTCCTTTCCAAGGTTTTTTTGCACAGGAAACTACCCACTGTGTGCATGATCCCAATATTTTACAAGAATTATTAAGCTCTCCTCTTCCTTGCAGTCACTCACCCTCTAGGCCCAGGCTCAGGCATCCCCTTCACTGTTATACAGTCCCTTGGGTGATCCATCTTGCCCTGCCAAGGTTTTCTCGCACAGGAAAATTTTAGAGACTCTATCGAGTCTTACAGTCGAGGTGTCCCTCAGACTTACTCTGCTAAGACGTACCTCCGGCTTGTGTTACCTCAACACAATAATTTTTAGGCGATCATGGCTTATCATGGGGTTTTCATGGCTCAACAATATCCTTTTTTCATCATCTTCAGCTTTGACAGTCTTCATTTGTTCCTTCTGGACAGATCTTTTCTCCTCACCTGTGTCACAGGTATACAACATTCATGAGACATCATTATAAATTCCAAGTTTTAGAATTTTTATTGCAAATCTGTCACCCACAAATTTTTCCAATCTCTTGTTTTATTTTCAGATATGTTCCGTACGAAACCAGATTCACAAGCATGGGACTTTCTTTCCCATAAAATTTTAGCTCAACAGGAAATCAGTCTTCCGTATGGGCTTACAACATTACCATATCCAAGACTCTTTCTTCATGCAATCATTCCTCATCTAATCAAATTGTTAGTTCTCATGCACATACATTTTTATCGCACCTTTTCAACTTCATCACAACAATTTCATAATTGTGCATACTAACAATCAAATTCACTTTCTCAAAAGGAAATACCATTCCTCGTAGTTTGGCTCAGCAGGCAATCTGTCTTTCCTATGGGATTACCTCACTACCATATCCATGCCCCTTTGCTTCCTACAATTCATTCTTTCCACAGCCAAACAAACTGTTAGTCTCATCTCAACATACCAAACTTTTCAAAATGTAANGTGCCAATATCCATGGCCACATTCATACCCAATGCATTCTTGCATTTTTTTTCAAGTTCGTCACACTTTATGACCGGTTCTTGGCCATGGGGTGTTGGAATTTAACCAACCTTTTCCTCACATGGTTTAATCATTTTCTTTCATTCTTATAGTAGGACCATATTGCCTACTATAGGTTGATCACGATCCCAAATCAATACACATGAACTCAAAATTTTCTCATGAATGCCTTTACGCATTCCTTCATTGTCAATGCATTCATGACATATCAATTCATGAACTCTTCCAAGCGTTACAAACAGTGTTTACTACCATAGGTTCATACCTCCATCATTCTAGTTCTTCGTTCTGATTCATACCTTACTTGGGTATCCAAGGCATACAACTGACTTTCAAGTTTATGCATAACACTAAGACAATAAAATATTTCAGAAGGGTTTCTTACCAAATCCCTTCATACCTTGTGCCACATAGGCACAAATATCTTTATACTGTTTCTTAGTTGCTAGGACCCTCTTTCTTATTTTTACCTCATCACCAGTGCTTTATGGGGACTTTTACAACCCTGTCAACAATATTTCACTCGCAGCCTTCTCTTGGTCATTCTTTGTTTGAGGTTGCCCATCATTGGCAATTGTCTTCCTCAATAGCTCCAATTCATTTCTATACACAACATGCATCATCATAGACACAATTACATTATTCGTAATATTAAACCAAATGCATGTATCATAACATTTGAATTCATAAACATCCTCAAATGTTTCCATAAGTGCAACACAAACAAATTTCGATTGTATCTTCGGCAATACAATCCTTATTACTTATGGTGTCAAGACCTTTTTANCATTAGTTGTAATATTAAACCAAATGCATGTATCATAACATTCAAATTCATAAACATCCTCAAATGTTTCCATAAGTGCAACACAACCAAATTTCGATTGTATCTTCGGCAATACAATCCTTATTACTTATGGTGTCAAGACCTTTTTATTTTTATTGGCGTACAAGCTTTCTCATCCAAGGGAAAACATAATACTCAGTGAGGAAATAGTTGAGGACTCTCCCCTTCTTCCAACTCTTCCTACACCGCCTGGGACTTTTTTAGCCCAGTCGAGTTATCTCTAAGGCCTCATTGTCTCTTCTCTACTTTTGCAATTCTACTCCCTGTCGGGATCTTCCTACTCTTTTCCTTGAGCCGCCTTGGTTAGGCCTCACCCTAACCCTTTTTGGGATACTGCAACATGATTTAATAGAAATTCTTTTCTCATAATGAATCATGAACATGTGCATCCTACACACTTCCATTCAGTTATCATAATGGTCAATATTCAATTGTTAGTCTTCTATTACATGATTCTTTCAAAATGTAATCCAGGATTCTTATATACGGACAGGCCTTGCAACCCATTGTCTAACCTTCAACAATTATTAGCGTTGTGACTCTGTTCTTATGACAAAGTACTTACAGAGTTCCTCCACCAGGAACTCCTTTGGGATGCAACTCCCTTGTTGCATATCCATCACTATTTGTGATGGCCTCAACCTTGAGTTAGCTTTATCTTTTTACTAAATATTCCCCTTAAGGAATATAAACATGCGTCTTTGTTAACTTACATCTATGACGTACTTAACCATGTTCATAATCCTAAGCCTGCATGTAGTTGTCATAGTTATATGGTGTAGACACCCCCCCCCCTTTCTCTCCAAGAGTTGCGTGACCTCTCAGTTTTAGGATCTTCTTAAGACTGAACTAAAACAGTCTTTTATTCCCTGTTGGAACCTATAAGAAACAATCCATGGGTCTTCACAAATTTCGGCCCGTGTGTACAAGCTCTAAAATGCAAGTCTCTTCCATGTGACCACACCTTGTGACCACACACTAACCCAAAAAGGTCCGTCGCAATTTCACATATCAGCAATATGAGTCAATCGACTCTCCGTCCTTCAAACTCTCAATACCCGAAATGATGAAATTCCGGATCAGATCAACGATCACCAATAGCTCTCCAACCAACGGTTGTGATTATGTCGCGATTTTGCGTTTCGTGACTTCGAGACTTTTGTTATGAAGCACCTCGAATCCTTCGATCCCCGAAATTGTGAAATTTCGGAGTTCTCAATCTGACGGTCCTGATTCTTCCATGATTTGACAGCTCAGATCTCGTCGGGGTTTCGCGTATTGGGATTTCACGATTTCACGTGTCGCGAAGTCGAAAGAACTTTAACCTCCATTTTCCTGATCCCTGAAATTGCGAAATTCTCTCCGGACGATCAATGGTCCAGATCGCTCCTTGATCAACATCTATGATATTTTCGTGAATTTCTCATTGCTTCTTCCAAGCCCTTTTGTTTTTTGCAAAATTCGGGTATCTCCTCGCAACTAACCAGTGCGCTACTTCTACAAGATCGAACAACTTGAAACATTTTCGCTCTTTCTGAATGGATCTTGACTCTCGATCTTATCCAATCTTCAAAATTCTTTTCTGAAGGATTTCTCCTACTCAATCCTCCGTACTTGTTCTTTCTTCGAACTTCAGTTTTTTGCGCTTCACCTTTGAATGCTTCAACTCTTCGAAACTTAGAAACTTTTTCTAAGTGTTTCCTCTCGAGACTCAAAACCACTACTGCTCCTAGTATACTCTGTTCTCAACCTCTGGAGTTTTCAAACTTTAACACAAGCTTTATTCTATATGCACGTTCGACATACAAAATTTTCCTGCTATCTCTTCTGAGCTTTTAAGTTACTTGCAGGACTAATCTCATAGTCATAACTCATACGGATGTTACCCTCTCTTTATGGGAACAACCAACAAGGGTCACTCTTGGGAATTAGTAACAGTCCCAAAGGACTCCTCTTAATCTTGTTTAAACAGATTATCCTTGTTGTCGATTCTAACCATTATAGGTCAGGTAATCTGCCCCTACATATTTTCATCACTCCTCTCAATCATGAGGAGTTATATGCTCAGGGTTTAGTATTTTAATAATGCAGTAATTATAACTTTCTAAGGATCCTACTAGTCCTTACCAGATTTCCTAAATCATGAAGGAGTTCTTCATGAGGATCTTAATTCTTACCTAACCAGCCATCTCAATTGCAAGAGACTCTACCTACTTTAGTAGGTAGCCATCGTCACACTATAGCAGAACAACTCAGTTCATGTCCCTTTTCTGGCTCGTGCAGCTTCATAGAACAATTTATTCCACCTCTGTTATTCACACTCAGGTCTTATTAGTGATATTGATCAGTGCATCCCTACTCCTATAAGAGTAGTTATCATTTTGACAAAGGAACAATATAATTCCTTTGTTGGAATTCCATAGAAATTACAAAATTATAGTTTCATTCTGCAGTCCTTCTCCTTAAAGAGAAAATGCAGATAACAATATCTCCTTATGCGACTTGTATATGAGCCCAAGCAGGCCAAGTGCTGTAACCATGCTCTGATACCAATTTGTCACATACCCAATACGACAAAAACAAAATTTTCGCTCTTCCTCAAGGGATAGAATCCTTGAATTCCTATGGGGGCCTAGCGTAGGCTAGCTCTTCCCTTATCCACCTCCATGTGATCGTTGGTTATGACCACAGGCCAAGCCAAGAGGCGCCTTTTGCGTTTCATGACTCAGTGATGCAAGAGAGTCAAGTCTTTCAACTCTTCAAACCCCAGAACCCGAAATCTTACCTTCGATGAGATCGATGGCTGCAAATCTCCCCCTGATCTGACGGTCCTAGCCATATCAAGATTTCAGTAACCGGGAGTTCAAAAGGCAGTGACCCAAACCACTGGTCACTCCATTCCCAGAACTTCGATACGTGATTTTTTGTACGAGATCCAACTATCCTCAATGATTTGGATCCAATGGTCCATATCTTTTCGAAGTTTCGTGAACCAGGAGTTCACGATGCACGGACTCCAAATATCTTGTCACTCCAATCCCTGAATTCTGATATGGGAATTCTTGTATGAGATCAATGACCCTCGTTGATATGTATTTGACGGTCACTATCCCTCCTGAGCTTAAGGGTGTTGAAAGAGACTCACTCTTAATCCCTTCGTTGTTCTATGGGATCCAATGGCCCACATGATTTCGGAGGTTTCCCCGAACTCTGACTGTTCACCACACATCTCCTCTGATGGACGGTCCAGATCTGGGTTAGATCGATGACCCATAAGCCCCGTGATCTAATGGTTGTGATCTCTCTTAAACCAACGGCTAGGATTAAGTCATGATTTCATGACTCACGAGTTTTAAGAACTCCTTCCATTGACTTCTTTCAGCGGCGAGTTAGCAAAATTCCTAACTCTCGCCACGTGTCCTCTACAGATGGATGGTCCATATCTGTCATGACCTGACGGTCGTGATTCATTGTCGATGATTCCCCATCAAGAGTCTGGGGAAGCCTCCTCCTGTGATTTCCCGGTGCCGAAACGCCAACCGGCAGCCACGTTTCCCTTCGATGGATGACTGTGACCTTTAGCCACGATCAACAGTTGTCATCTTTTTGGGATGATCAATGGTCGCAATCAAATCCTGGATTTCTCCTTTTCGGGAATTTGGGAGAATCTTCACTCCCGTTTCCCCAGTGCCAAATCCCCGATGGATGTGGATCTTTGACACACGTCCTTTGGGATGGACGATCCCGATGTTTTCAGGACTTTGACGAGTCCTCTCTCCCCTGCATGCACCAGGTTAAACCTTGTGTGCCTTTTCTGGATCCGACGGCTATTGGTCCCCTGCGCTCGATCTAACAGTTCAAACCTATTCTCTTGTGCACTCTTCTCTGGCTTTCTGGACATAGGCTCCAATAGTCCATATTTTCCCCTGCGAATCGACGATTCTCCTTTCAGGACTTTAGGGAAATCCTCGCCTCTATTTCCCCGAATTGAACCAACGGTTCAGATATGATTTTTATCATGATCTATATCACTCCTGAGCTTTCATATTCTATGAAACCTCCAAAGGTTTTCTCGACCTCTGCACTCCATGCAGGGTTCTTGCGCACAACGGTGCAATCCTTCCTGAGCTTGTCTAGGATTTATGGAGTTCTAGGTTCGGTTTGCCTCACAGAGAGCCTATGCCGATCTGCACTACCTCTCTTGAGCTTAACAAACTTCGTCCTCCAAGGACTCTAAACAATTGGGACGGTTGGCATGCATACATGAAACTGTGTCCAGGGTTGACGAACACACAGTTCGTGACTCTGGCTTATGCCTCCACAGGACACAAGAATTTACGAGTATAAAATCATCTCCTAACCATATAATTTCTTACTAGCCTAGTTACACAATCAAGCAGAAATAAGGGGGATTCAATATATCCATTAAGAAATATGTACAATTCCTGAAACATACACAGTATAACCAATTAATACACAACTACGACTAAATTACACAAGGTAGGAAATCACTTATCTATTACACGTTGTCGCCAACCAACTGACTATGGGTGTTTTTCCTTCCACCAAACCATAGGCTCAAAGGCATTCATTATTAGCACTCTGACCACCCTCGTGCCAAGCCATGATATCACCAAGGAGTTCTCACAGTTCTAAGGAGTTATGTCTCTGTCCTAGCTTCTGCTCGGGTCCTGTTCTCTGCAACTCAGATCTTTCTCTTTTGGTTATGGCCTCGACGAGGTTTCTCATATGCTCTTCCACATCAATCTTGCAGCCTTATGTTCATGATTCTACTAGAGCATCTCCCTTATGATCTTACGCCCTCTCGTCCCATGTCTCTTCTCCCTTGTATATCCCCCTTACCCTGGAAGGTTTTTGCCGACCTATCTTGTTCCTTCTGTTAGAAGGAAGCTCAGGTCTGTAGGTCACTGTGGTACTTCAGGCTGACAACTGATGTTTCCATTCATGGGGGTGGTTGATAATTCAACCACCGATCCTTTCTTCATTAACTGATTTCTCTCCTTGGGATTCAAAGGAGGTTTGTCATCCTTATCAAGGGATATTTGGCATTATTTGATATATGAACCCTCTTGTATGGTTTTCACATTCTTCCTCTAGTGATATCATGGCCAGTACTTTCAAGGATTCACTCCCACAGTCAGTTATTTGGCAACTTAGTCAATAATACATTTACATTGTCCTCATGCCTTAGCATGGTAATTCCTATTTTATGATTAATTACAAATTGGGGGAAACCGGGTGTTACATCAACGCCTTTGGAGCGGATCGTTTTTGCTCGTAGATTTCAGCGAGGATTTGTTTGGTTCTAGGTCATTGGTGCAAATCGTTTTTTTTTAAGTTTGAAGTAAAGCCTTTGGGTACACGTACAAGGGTGCTGCCCGGTGTCTTTTTTCTAGAAGGTAAATCTCACATTTGTGTCCTTTTGACACCTGATCTGTGGTTTGTGAGTCGCTGGCTTTTTTCTTCAGCCTTTAGCCTGTGTGGGAGCTTTCAGAAGTTTTTTGTGGGGTTGGAACTCACAAATCCATCCTAGTTGGTATGTTCAGGGCTTGATGCAATGCCAGGCTTTTCTCAGTGACCTTGGTGGCTGGGGATCCATGCAATCCCTCAGGTCTATTTCTTGGAGTGGAAGAGGGGGTTTTTGATCAAGGTTGTGTTTCAAAACTTTGAGGTCCTTCCTTTTCGGGCATGTAGTGTTGATTTTTTTATGTTGGGTCAGCACTTTGAGGTCTGTACAGGGAGTTTTGGTTTATAGATTCTAAGTGGATATTGGTTCTCCTATTGTCCCTCTCAATCTATATTTCCAAGGGGGTTTCTTTCCCTCTCTGGCCTGGTCCATCCAGGTTCTTTGTTTCTTCTCCTGTAGTTTACTTGGCTGAAATATGGTGGCTAATATCCTTGCAGACTTCATTCTTTTAGGGCCTTTTGTTTTTCTGTGTTTCTCTTTCTCTTGAGGTTGAAAACATTGTTAGACTAAATCCATGCTCTCTGTATGCATTATATGGCTCTTTAGCTTACTTTTTTGTCCCTTTAGGGGTTTTCCATCCTTCTCCAAGGACGAGTCATACTAAATGCACCTGCAAAATGTAGTTTTGTTCTCTACTAATGAATTAAATTAAGCTTTTTTTCTATGGAAAAGAAGATAAATGAATTTTTTTTTCTATATTTTTAAGTTAATATTAAATTATTCAAATACTCAACCATATAGACAACGATCAATTAAACCTATTCTTTAAACTAACAGCTAAGTCTTTAATCTATCAACCCTTTCTATATGTATACACAAGCATTTGTAAACAAAGATTTTAATAATAAATTACAAAAATAAAATGCATATTAATATTGCATTATATTATACTCTTTCTGATTGTAATCATAACATCTAAAACCGTTTTTGTTTTACATGCTAATAAAATTGTGATAATATACTTTTATAGGAAAAATGAATTTCAAAAATTGTTTATATTTCTTGTAATCATATCTCATTTTTATTAATACTATGTTGTGTGAGTACTTATTTTTTCTTTTATAACCACTCCAAATTTGGTA